>PVHP010034703.1:0-19009 GCA_004024765.1 Zapus hudsonius
ATTATTATTATTATTATTATTATTATTATTATTATTGGTGTGTGAATATGTGGGGGGTGTGCATGCATACCTGTGGAGATCAGAAGACAACCTTTCCTTCCACCGTTTTGAGACAGAGTCATTCTTAATTTGCTGTTGGGAAGGCCAGAGTAACTGGCCCACAAGCCTTGAGATTTTCCTGACTCAGTTTCCCATAGCATATTGGGATTACAGACACATGCACCACTACATATCTGGCTTTTTTGTTTTTTAAATTAGGATCTCACTCTAGCCCAGGCTAACCTGGAATTCACTATGTAGTCTCAGGGTGGTCTCCAAATCATAGTGATCTTCCTACCTCTGCCTTCTGAGTGCTGGGATTTAAGGCATGGGACAGCACATCCGGCCCCTCTGGCTTTTTTTTTTTTTTTTTTTTGAGGTAGGGTCTCGCTCTAGTCCAGGCTGACCTGGAATTAACTATGTAGTCTCAGGGTGGCCTTGAACTCACAGCAATCCTTCTACCTCTGCCTCCCAAGTGCTGGGATTAAAGGCGTGCACCACCACGCCCAGCGCTTTTTTTTTTTTTATGTGTGCTGTAGATCCAAACTCCAGTTGGCAGTCATGTGCATCAAGTTCCTTTAACCACTAAGCATTGTTCAAAAAGCACTGTTGTCATCATTCCATCCATTTCCCTAAGTCCTAAATTGATCCTCCAAACTTCCCTTTGTAGATAGCAGTTACAGAGTACATACTTTGAAGAAACTTCCCTGTTTTCTGAAAACTTGCTGAAAAAGTATCTATCTCAAAAAAAAAAAAAGTATCTATCTCAAAATTTTGTGGCAGGATCTTTTTGCTCCTAAATTTATAGAATCTATAGCTAAAAAAAATATTGGGTGCTTAAAATTTAGCACTACTACAAAAATGAACTACTACTTTCTGCTTATAGATTCGTCTCATAACCGGCTATGAATTGGACCTCAAGGGAGTGGATATTTTCCACCACTCCTGGACAGGCTGGTGGACAGGCTGGTGATAGCCCCCACTGACACAGAAATGCAATTTGCAGCCATCATCTAAGGATACCTGCTACCTGGCTTTCTTCCCAAGTAGGCTGGGTATGGATGTGAGTTCCTTTGTCTTGATCCAAGTTGGATTCCCCAGTACCCATGGAAAGCCAGATGCACATATATAAAGGAATTTTATGTATTTGAGACAGAGAGAGAAAGAGGCAGACAGAGAGAGAAAATGGGCACCAGGGCCTCCAGCCACTGCAAATGAACCCCAGACGCATGCACCACCTTCTGCATCTGGCTTTACATGGGCACTGGAGAATCAAACTCAGGTCCTTCTGCTTTGCAGGCAAATGCCTTAACAGCCTAGTTATCTCTCCAGCCCATAAAGAATATTGTTTTAAAAATCCCTATGATCTGAGGAATTTAATGAGGATTCTTATACCTTTCAGCTAAACTCATCCTTGTGGACTCAAGACAAGGAAGAGGAGAAAGCAGGAGAAAGTCTAAGAAGAGGTTCAACAATGAGTAATAATGCCCAAGCAGACACACACCAAAAATAAAATAAATCTGGGTATGGGGGCACACACCTTTAATCCCAGCACTTGGGAGGCAGAAGTAGGAGGATTGCCATGAGTTCAAGGCCAGCCTGAGACTACATAGTGAAATCCAGGTCAGCCTGGGCTAGAGAGAGACCCTACCTGAGGGTAGTGGAGGGGGAATCAATGCCTAAGCAGAGATAACACTCTTGTGTAATATGCTTTCTCAAAGGGGATGATAATTGGTTCTTGGGGTAAAAAGGCAAAAGAAATCTTAGATATAACACAATGGTTTGTGGCCCTCCAAAGCTCAGCCTTAAATAACAAAATCTTATTCCTTGCATTTAATTTTTCTTACTATAGTGCATTTAACCCTAATTAACTATTTTCCCCTTTGGAGCAATGGTAAAGGAAAACTTTATAAAGATTCAGAACTTCTAAAACAGAAAAGGGATATTCTGATTCTTTTTTGGTTTTTGGTGTTTTTTCAAGGTAGGATCTCATTCTAGACCAGGCTGGCCTTGAACTCACAGTGATCCTCCTACCTCTGTCTCTGAGTGCTGGATTAAAAGTATATACTCTGCCCCAGGTTCTACCACTGCGGTAGCTCCAGGCAGGCCTGCTCTGCTCAGTGCCTCCTCAGTTTTGTAATCCAGGTAAGATATTGCTCAGAACCACAAATGGTCCTCACTACACAGACCATGAGACCAGGGAGTGCACAGGCCTCATTCTGCATAAGCTTTGGACAGTGGAGCAACAGGGCTCAAACCCACAGCAAGACAATTATAGTCACTTCTCAGATAACACATGAGGGTAGGTGACTTGCTAAAGCAGGGCTTCTGTTGCAGAATAGTTTCTTCCAAACTCCTTAGGAAGTTCCAAACTGAAACAGGTTTGGCACTGGAGGCAAGTGCCTTAACCGCTGAGCCATCTCACCAGCCTTTTAAAAAATATTTTATTTATTCATTTTCAAGCAGAGAGAGAGAAAGAGAGAGAGAGAGGAAACAGGTTTCTTAAGGCTCAGGAAGTAAACAAGGCGCAGGACATAAACACCTCAGAAGTCTCGGGAAGTTCCTGAAGTTTACAAGATGCACAAGGCCCCTCCCTCAAGGTTCTTTTGGAGCAAGGACTGCTCAGGAGAGGAGGCTGACCAGCTAAGCTGCCTGTGAGTTGGGCAGCGAGCTCCAGGCTTAGGCAGCCTCCATGAGCTACCTATGCTGGGATGGGTTTTTAGGTGATGCTGCTGCCTTTGGGTCTATGCCCCTGTAAGTGTCCTCTCACCTCTACTCCTCTAAGTAACCCCAACAAACACTGATTCACTGAACTAGACGTGTTTCTTTATATATATATATATATATATATATATATATATATATATCAGAGAGAGAAGAATGAGCATACCAGGGCTTCCTGCCACTGCAAATGAACCCAAGACACATGGGTGTTACTTTGTGCATCTGGCTTTACATGAGTACTGGGGATTTGAACCCAGGCTTTGCAAGCAAGCAACTTTAACCACTGAACCATTTCTCCAACATGGATGGAATTGTTTCTTTGGTCTGTTGTTGGTGCCTATCGGGGGTGAATAGATGTTTATCCGCATCTCCCCAGGAAAAGTTAACACAACTTCCTAGAGAAACATAGGTAATTAAATATGCAGGAGCTTTAGGGTTCTCTGATTGACAAGGTAGGAGGCTTGGTTTGCCCCTTGGCCCTCACTCATGGCTTCCTGCAATGTGGCAAGCAGAATATTATCACTACCACTCGTGCAGAGAATGGGAGGCAGAGGAAGCTGCCCCGACCACATATTCATCTGATTGCCTAGCTTGCTGAACTTTGAACTTAAGCTCTACTTCTAAAAGTTTTTAAAGTGATGGAATGCTTATTCTGCAAAATCAAACTTAGTTCTTTTGAAGACTTCCAAACCCCCTGTCCTATGCTAGGATGGAGGTTTGTCCAGCCACTCATTTCTAGGGCACGTGGTATTTCTTTTTTTTGGGGGGGGGTTTCGAGGTAGGGTCTCACTCTTGCCCAGGCTGACCTGGAATTCACTATGTAGTCTCAGGGTGGCCTTGAACTCATGGTGATCCTCCTACCTCTGCCTCCTGAGTGCTGGGATTAAAGGCGTGCGCCACCATGCCTGGCGGCACGTGGTATTTCTTGGCTTTTCCAGGGTAACATCCTTATTAGGTTCTCTGTTCCCTAATTTACTCATTCAGTGACTTCTCTGCATTAGGTCAAGACAGGCTGAGTTCTAGGAAAAGCCTCACTTCCAGCTTCATAGGGTGTGGAGTCCTAGGAGGCTTGGATGGTGCTAGAAACCAACATTGGAATAAGAGCAAAGTTCACACCTCACCTTGGCCAGTGGGTTTCTGGGGAGCCTCAGAATTAAGGTGTCCACTGCTGCTCAAAATCCCTTGTGGTATTGCTATGTGGGTACCTGGCAAAAACTTGGGAGTCAGAGAACCTAGGAGAACATCAGAAACTAAACATAACTCTGCTCACTTAAGATAGTTGAACAAAGGCTACCAAAACCTTAAATTGCTTTATTAGAGACATTAATATAAACCAGCTATGTTGGCTGGGATTATAGGCTTGCACCACCAGACCTAGTTTGTATTACTGTCTTCTGTTTCTTCTCCTCCTCCACCTCTCCTTCCTTCCCCTCCCTTCTCCTCTTCTTTTTTGTTTTTTTCAAAGTAAGGTCTCTCACTCTAGCCCAGGTGTTGCGGTCAGCTTTCTAGTTGCTGCGCAGAAAGAACCCAAGCAAAAGTGACTTGTGGAGGAATGGGTTTATTTGGCTTACGGACTCGAGGGGAGACTCCATCCTGGCAGGAAAAATGATGGCATGAGCAGAGGAGTGGACATCACCTCTGCCACAGCACTGCAAACAGCGGCAGGAAGGTGGCAAGGGGAAGCTGGTTTATAATCCCCATAAACCCGCCCCCAACAACACAGCTCCATTGAGGTTGTAAAATCCAAATTGCCATCAGCTGAGGATCGATTACCCAGAACACATTCATTTGTTTGTGGGAGACACCTGGATCAAACCATGACACCAGGCTAGCCTGGAACGCACTCTATAGCTCCAGGCTGGCCTCAAACTCATAGCAATCCTCCTGCCTCAGTCTCCCAAGTGCTGGAATTAAAGCATGTGCCACAATACCAGCGCAGCCCAATTAATCTAATGAGACCTGTCTCAGATAAAAAGTAAGCAAACAAAAAGAAAAACAAAGGCTGCTGGGGTGGGGGCTGGGAAAGTGGCTCAGCAGTTAAAGATACTTACTTGCAAAGCCTGCAAGCCTGGGTTCAACTCCCCAGCCACCCACATAAAGGCAAACAAATGTTAATTTTCAGTGACAAGAGACCTTGGTACATACATGCATGCAAATAAATAAGTAAAAGTTTAAAACAATTGAAAAATAAATAAGTGAAAAAGAGGGCTAAGGCCGAGGGCTCAGTGGTAAAGAGCTTGCCTAGCATGCTTGAGACCCTGAGTTCAGTCCCCAGCACAACACACACACGATAATATTTTTATTTATTTTTTATTTATGTATTGCTTTTTTTCCCTTCCTTCCTTCCTTCCTCCCTCCCTTCCTTCCTTCCTTTCTTTCTTTCTTTCTTTCTTTCTTTCTTTCTTTCTTTCTTTCTTTCTTTCTTTCTTCTTTCTTTCTTCCTTTCTTTTTGAGGTAGGGTATCACTCTCTAGCCCAAGCTGACCTGGAACTCACTCTGTAGTCCCAGGCTGGCCTCAAACTCACAGCAATCCTCCTACCTCTGCCTCCCAAGTGCATGCTTAAAGGCATGCACCGCCATGCCTGGCAATTGTATTTTAAAAGGAAATAAGGAGCTCCTCTTTACTCACCCACCACAACTCAGGGAACTGAGCGGAAGAGGGGGCAGAAAGATTGTGAGAGCCTTGGTGGGGGAGAATATCCAGAGTCATGGCCCCCCTCAGTAACAACACACTAGGGCCGGCCGAATCAGGCTGACTCCTAGGCTATCCATGGCCCCTTGCCCCAAGGACTGATCCAGATGGCCCATGGAGGAGGATATCCAGCTGATTGGGGATGAGGAAGAGGGGCATTGGGGAACTAGGGATAACAACTCATTGTTTGCCCATTAAATAATGTAACTCGTTATGGACAATAAAAAAAAAAAAAAGGAGCTCCTCTTATCTGGACGGCCCCTGCACTTTTCCCAGGGTAGAGAGGACGCTCTTGATATCTAATAATGTGGCTACAGGGGTGACTGTAGAAGCTACACTATCCACCCCTCCGGCTTGGGCTAGGAGGCCCGTTAAAGAGGATGGAAGGGATGTCTTCCACCCACAGATTCAGAGGTTCAGAAGCCAAGAGATTATGGAGGCCAAGATCGGGAAGCTAAACTAGGGGTCTGGTGACCACTAAAGTCAAGGAAGTAGAGGTAGGGACACAAGCTACCCTCAGAGATCAAGAAAAGATACAGGGTTTGCAGTAGGTCTGCATGGCAAGCTTTCTGGTAATTCTGAGCAACGTCTAGAGGGCAGGTGTTATCATTGGAACCGTCGCACTTGCTGGGGTGCAATGCATGGCATGACCAGGACTACCAGAATCCACGGTCCTAGGAAGCTTCGCTGTGCTATCTAGGGGAAATGACTTCTCAAAATTGCTTCCTGACCATCCATATAATTTGCTTAAATTAAGCACTAGGCTGTAGAAGCACGGACTCTATTTTTGAAGACAGAATGCTTTCTTGGCTTAGATAGATTCCCTCAGGAAGGATGTGGCTTGCAGTAGTAATTGACCCCCTTCTTGGAATTTAAACTTTATGCTTTAGAATACTTTCAGAGTTTTAGGGAAGTTAAAAAGACAGTGCAGAGTGTTTGCACACACCTCCTTAGTGCTAACTGTTGTTAATGTCGTCTTTTGTTATTAAGGTACATCTGTCACATCTAAGGTGCCAAGACAGGCACACTGCCATTAACCAGACTGTCTATGACATTCAGATGTCACTAGTTTCCCCTATTGTTCTTTCCCCGTGTCAGAGTCCCATCCAAGACACCTCATTATAGTTAGCTTTCTTAGGTCTGTGGCCGTTTCTCTGGCTTGCTCTCTTACAGTGAGCTTGACAGTTTTGAAAAGTATTGGTGGGTAGGTTGGAGAATGTCTCTCAGTTTGGGCCTGCCTAATGTTTCTGTCATGGTTATCGTGGAGTCTGGGTTTCTGGGAGGAGCCATTCCCCTCCCACCACATCAAGGGCACATGCTGTGGCTTCTCAGAAACGGCTTCTCAGAAAGGATGCTGACCTCAAGTTGCCTGGCTTTCAGGGGTGTTGGCCAGGCCTCTCCGCTGTAAAGTGACTCCCCTCCCAGCTTTCCACACTCCAGTCTTTGGAAGCATGTCACCAACCGCAGCTGGGCTCAGTCTTGACGATGGCTACTGGGAATCCATCCATTTCCAACTCTTTATCTGACAAAGAATGCCATGTCGTTCAGGCTGGTTTCAAAGCATCACGTGTGGGAACAGGGCACACCTGGCAGCAATTGCACTCCTGCTGATAACTCTGTTTTCTTCCTTTCCTTTTTGAATTTTTCTTTGTTTGTTTATTTATTTAATTGGGGTTTTTTTTTCAAGGTAGAGTCTCACTCTACCCCAGGCTGACCTGAAACTCACTCCAGACACTGAGATCCACCTACCTCTGCCTCCCACATGCTGGGATTAAAGGTTTACACCCCCCATGCCCAGCCCTACACCTGGCTTTTTTAAAAATATTTTTTTTATTTATTTGCAAGGAGGCGGGGAGGTTGTGCCAGGACTTCTTGCATGTTTACTCTGTGAATTGGGCTTTACGTGGGTACTGAAGAATCAGACTTGGGCCTTTAGGCTTTGCAAGCAAGCACCCTAACCACTGAGCCATCTCTCCAGTCTCCTTTTTGGTTCTCTGAGGAAAAGTCTCACTCTGGCCCAGGCTGACCTGGAACTCACTGTGTAGACCAGGCTGACTTCAAACTCATTGTGATCCTTCTCCCTCAGCCTCCTGAGGACTGAGCTTAAAGGCATGAGCCACCATGCTGGCAGGACTCTGCCTGTTATGGTTCTTCCTCTATCCCTTTTCCCTTTCAGCCAGAGAGACCCATGGGTGTGTCTCCTCCCAAGTTCCTTCCAAGAGGAACTTCTCTCTCTCTTAGGTCTTTCCTCCCAACAAATCTAGTCAAGAAATGGGGGTTTAGGGCTGGAGAGGTGGCTTAGTGGTTAAGGCATTTGCTCTTGAAGCCTGATGGCTCTGATTCAAATTTCCAGTACCCACATAAAGCCAGATGCACAAAGTGGTGCATGCATCTGGAGTTTGTTTGCATTGGTAAGAGGCCCTAGAGCACCCATTCTCTCTCTCTCATTCTCTCTCTCTCCTCCCTGCTCACAAATAAATAATTTAAAAAAAAGAAATGCCGTCTACTTAAGTCAATGGCTTCTGAAAGGTTGACTTAACATATTCCAGATGAATTAGAGATGTAAATGTAAAGATAGAATATTAGCAGAATATTTACATAACCTTGGTGGAGAAGGGAAACCTTGAAGCTAAAAGCTGAAAGCTGGAAGCCAGGTTTGGTGGTGCACGCCTTTAATCCCAGCACTCGGGAGGCAGTGGTAAGAGGATCACCATGAGTTCAAGGCCACCCTGAGACTACATAGTGAATTCCAGGTCAGCCTGGGCTAGAGTGAGACCCTACCTCGAAAAACCAAACCAACCCAAATATATGAAACATCTGAGTTAAAGATATTCATTATTCCTCCTATTTCTATCACTAAAAAATAAAAAGTTTTTTTTGTTGTTGTTGCTTGTTTATTTAGGGTTTTTTGTTTTGTTTTGTTTTTTGAGATAAGGTCTCGCTCTAGCCCAGGCTGACCTGGAATTCACTCTGTAGTCCCAGGCTGGCCTTGAACTCACAGCCATCCTCCTACCTCTGCCTCCAGAGTGTTAGGATTAAAGGCATGCGCCACCACAACTGGCCTCCCCACAGGTACTTTTGAGAAACCCTTTCCTGATATGTCACTTTCTGCTTTAATAATAAAAACCATTTTCATGCACACCTTATAACTAAGTGCACCCCTATTTTACAGACATCCTCTTTCTGCAACCTCATTTTAAAAAATATTTTATTTATTCATTTTCAATCAGAAAGAGAGAGAGAGAGAGAGAGAGAGAGAGAGAGAGAGAGAGAGAGCACATCAGGGCCACCATCTTGTGGGTCTGGCATATGTGGGTACTGGGGAATTGAACCTAGGACCTTAGGCACTGGAGGCAAGTGCCTTAACTGCTGAGCCATCTCTCCAGCCCTGCAACCTCATTTTTATCAGATGTACCTTGAAAGATGTGTTAACAAGCATGGTTAAAGTATGTCATAGAGTTTGAAGTACACCATAGAATCATTTACAATTTGTTGTTTTTGTTTTGTTTTGTTTTTGTTTTTGTTTTTGTTTTTGTTTTTTTGAGGTAGGGCCTTGCCCAGGCCGACCTGAAACTCTATGCAGTCTCAGACTGGCTTCAAACTCACAGTGATCCTCTTACCTCGGCCTCCCAAGTACTGGGATTAAAGGCATGTGCTACCATGCCCAGCTCTCACTTACAACTTTTAAAAAGGGTTTTTTTTAAAAAATATTTTTTTATTTGAGAAAGCAGAAAGAAAGAGGCAGATAAAGAGAGAAAGTATGGGTGCACCAGGCCCTCCTGCCTCTGCAAATAAACTACAGATGTATGTGCCACTTTGTGCGCCTGGTTTTACATGGGAGCTGGGGAATTGAACCTGGGGCCATCAGGTTTTGCAAGCAAGTGCCTTTAACTGCTGAGCAATCTCCAGTCCCTAGAAAAAAAATTTGATGTTCCTTCCAATTAGAGGTTTTATTTATTTATTTATTTATTTATTTATTTTGGTTTTTCGAGGTAGGATCTCGCTCTAGTCCAGGCTGACCTGGAATTCACTATGTAGTCGCAGGGTGGCCTTGAATTTATGGCAAGCCTCCCAAGTGCTGGGATTAAAGGCGTATGCCACCACGCCCGGCGAGGTTTTAATTTTTTTAACTTCAAGATTGTATGTCTTTTTGCTATCACCTGAATATGTAATATGTATTCATAACTGTAGCTGCTATATTCTCAAAGTGGTCATTCAGATAATCTTAAATTTAAAAAATATTCTGAAACTAAAATATAACAAGATAACTTAGTCAATGAGATGACCATGACTGAACTGACTGATGAAATGGTATCAGCCCTACACTTACATAAGATCAAGAAATTACAAAATATTTTCAACTTAGATTTTCAGGCTATAGGAAATGAACAGCAGGTGTAATGTGTAAAATTTTGCCCAGCTAGGTCAGTCCATTCAGTAGACTGGACGAAGAGAACAGCTGTGGGGAGGGGCTGGGAGATGGCTCCGTGATTGGAGGCACTTGCTTACAAATCCTTCTGGCCCAGGTTCAATTTCCTAGCCACCCACATAAAGTCAGATGAGCATTTGTTTGCCTTGGCAAGAGACCCTTGTATGTCCATATTCTCTCTCTCTCTCTCTCTCTCTCTCTCTCTCTCTCTCTCTCTCTCTCTCTCACACACACACACACACACACACACATACACACAAAATGAAATAAAATATTTTAAAGAAGAGTACAGATGTGAATTCATATGCTATATGTCTATTTTTTTTGTAAGTGCTAAGAATTAACCCAAGGCCTTGTTCCTAATAAGCAAATGCTATCACTGAACTATATGCCCCTAACACTTGTCTAAATATTTAAAAGCTACAAATAAGCTAATAAATAGGCATAAAACTGTGGCTTTGAAATCAGTGAAAGTTAGTTAAATATTGAAGACAACTATTATTTTTTTGCATCTGAATAATCTAGATATTTTATATGAGTAATAACATAAATACATAGTTCATAAATTATTTTAAATGTACACCATAAAATTGCACTTTTTGACTGGAGAGATGGCTCAGCAGTTAAGGCACTTGTTTACAGAGCCTAATGACTTGATTCAATTCCCCAGTACCCACATGAAGTCAGATGCTCATAGTGGTACATGGAGTTCATTTGCAATGGCTGCAGGCCCTGGCATGCCCATTCTTTTTCTGTCTGTCTTTCTTCTATCTCTGTCTGCTTGCAAATAAATAATTTTAAAAAATTGTTTCTTGCCTTTATGTCAATAAAATAATTATAATAGGGCTGGAGAGATGGCTCAGCGGTTGAGGCACTTGCTTCCAGTGCCTAAGGCCCCAGGTTCAACTCCCCAGGACCCACATAAGCTAGACCCACAAGGTGGTGGCCCTGGTTCTCTCTCTCTCTCTCTCTCTCTCTCTCTCTCTCTCTCCCTCTCTCCCCCCACTTGAAACTGAATAAATAAAATATTTAAAAAAAAATAAAAAAATAATTATAATAATAAAATTATAAGATTTAACCATGTTCTGTTGATAATGTCAGTTGGACAAATTGTGTGATTATAGTTCTTCATAAATTTTTATTTTGAGGTAGGGTGTCACTCTTGCATAGGCTGACCTAGAACTCTCTCTAGCCCAGGCTAGTCTTGAATCCATGGTGATCTTCCTACCTCAGCCTCCTGAGTTCTGGGATTACAGATGTGAGCCATCACTCCGAGTGTGATTATAGCTCTTAAGTAGTTTTTAAACAATTTTTTTATTTTTTTTTAAATATTTTATTTATTCATTTTCAAGCAGAGAGATACAGAGAGAGAGAGAGAGAGAGAGAGAGAGAGAGAGAGAGAAAGAGAGAGAGAGAGCACTAGGGCCACGACCTTTGTGGGTCTGGTTTATGTGGGATCTGGGGAATTGAACCCAGGGCCCCAGGCACCAGAGGCAAGTGCCTTAACCGCTGAGCCATCTCTCTAGCCCTAAACAATTTTGATTAGGAAGAAATATATACTCAAGTAAGGAAACAATTGAAATTGCCAGTTAAACACTTGAAGCAGAGAAAGCTGGTCAATGACAGCTGGAGTAAATAGAGACCACTGACATGAAATGCAGTCTGCTGCCAGGAGTAGGCTGTACACACTTCCTACTGGGAGAGAACAGCAAACTAAGAAAGGAACACCTGTGCAATGGAGGAGCCAAAGCCTGGGGGAGGTAATCAACAGCCTTTAATTCGGCCAAATAATCCACTCAGTGACAGGGAGCCCTTAACTGGAACTGGGGATTTAGGGTGAAATTCACCGGGAACCAAAATCTTGGGCCCCCAAAGAGAAATGCACTATACGAGTGATTTACAAAGAGCTACTAACAATAGAATCTAGCTAATTCAGAAATGTGTATCTCAGGTAACCTATACTGATCTCACTCTCCAATGGAGATTCTGTTTGTATATTTCAGAAGGCAGCAAGAGAGCTATGGCTCCTCCAACCCTACCAACGAACCGCAGGCTGATAGCTGACATCCTAGTAAGAGATGAGCCACCCCAGACATACTGTGGAGGATCCATATGGAACCCCAAAGAGAGTGGTGGGACAAACAAGAGAACCATAACCACAGCCAATCAATCAACCCAGGATAAGCCAGACAAGACACCAACAATTTTCAACACAACCTAAAGCAGAAATACAGAGACACCTAAGACCTCAACAGTAAAGCAGCCTTAATACTCACCCACCATGACTCAGGAAACTGAGCGGAAGAGGGGGCAGAAAGATTGTAAGAGCCATGGTGGGGGAGAATATCCAGAGACATTGCCCCCCTCAGTAACATCACACTAAGGCGGATGGAACCAGGCTGACTCCTAGGCTATCCATAATCCCCTACCCCATGGACTGATCCAGACTGCCCACAGAAGAGGAAATCCAGCTGATAGGGGACAGGAAAGCGGGGCATTGGGGAACTGGGGATAACAGCTAATTATTTGTTCATTAAATGTATCTCATTATGGATAATAAGAAAATACTTGAAGCAATAATTAGATTCAGAAATGATCCTAGTGAATTTTAATATGACATATGTTTTACATGTCATATTCAAATATTTAACTAGTTTGTGCTGCCATATGGCTTGAACAAAGGGAACATATTTCTTATAATTCTACAGGAGGGGAAGGCCAAGAGCAAGCCGCCAGCAAAGTGGGTTTCATTCTGAGGCATCTTCTCTTGTCTTGTAGTTAGTTGGCTAACATCTTCTGTGTGCTCATGTGACTTCTCCATGTAGGCTGGAGAGATGGCTCAGTGGTTAAAGGTGCTTGCCTCCAAAGTCTGACAGCCTGGGTTCAATTCCCCAGCACCCACATAAAACCAGATGTACAAAGTGGCACATATGTCTGGATTTCATTTACAGTGGCAGGAGGTCCTGAACGCCCATACCCATTCTCTCTCTGCCTCTTTCTTTCTATCTCAAATAAATATAAGAAAAAATGTTTAAGTCTCAAATCTACAAACTGGCAAATGTTTTGCCAGGATTGGTGGCACACACCTGTAATTCTAGCACTTAGGAGGCAGATGCAGGAGAATCGCTGTGAATTGGAAGCTAGCCTGGGACTACAGAGTGCCAGGTCAGCCTGGGCTAGAGCAAGACCCTACTTTGAAAAAACAAACAAAAAAGGAAATCTCCTCTAATCTATTACAATTGCATTTTTAAAGACATTTTAAATTATTGTTTTATTTTTAAAATTTATTTATATTTGCAAGCAGAGAGATAGGACCTCCAGCTGCTGCAAACGAACTCCAGACGTATGCGCCACTTTGTGCATTTGGCTTTATGTGGGTATTGGTGAATCGAATCCAGATCCTTAAGCTTTACAGGCAAGCGTCTTAACCTTTGAGCCATCTCTCCAGCCCTATGATTGAATTTTAGCTCTTGTAAGAGGCAACATTAGCTAATATTGATGTAAAATGGCTCTCTATGAATTTGTCTTTTATCATCCGTACTCTCCAAAATGATGCCTTGCATGTAGAGGCCCACAATGAAAAAGCAAATTGGGGCTGGAGAGATGGCTCAGCAGTTAAAGGGTACCTGCTTACAAAGCCTGATGGCCCAAGTTCGATTCCCCAATACCCACATAAAGCCAGATGCACAAAGTGGCGCATGCATCTGGAGTTCATTTGCAGCAGCCTAATGGCCCTGGCATACCCGTTCTCTCGTTCTCTCTTTCCTTGCACATGAAAATAAATAAATAAATATTAAAAGACGGAAAAGCAAATTGTAAAAGGCGTATCTGTATGTACCTTATAGAATATATGTACAGTATCTAAGTATTTTTATAAACCTTTAAATAATTTGAAACAATATGATGTTATTTGGAGGAAGGGTTCAGTGTAGTAAAAGTGTATATATGTTAACTGGAGTTTTAAGGCAAAAGACCTGGCTCCTGGAATTCTAAAGAACTGGGCTGGGCCAATAATCCAAATATCCCAATTAGAAATGAGTTAGGTGAAAACATAGATTTAATCAATATGCTTTCAGGAGAGGAACAGACAAAAGCGATTAGTGACCCCACGTTTCACTTTGGGGTGCTGAAAGGAGCTCTGGGTTTAAATAAAGGAAGGACTGAGGCAAGGGGCAGGCAGGAGGTATGCAGAGTTTGGCAGCCCTGATCAAGCAGCGTTCCTACTGAAACCATCTTAACAGGAGAGAAGATATTTTAAAGAGAGGCACTTATGTCATTAGACTATTGAAACAATTAATTCCAAAGAATCAAGCTTAAAGAATTTCAACAGGCATGGTGGCACACACCTTTAATCTCAGCACTTGGAAGGCTGAGGATCCCTGTAGTTTGAGGCCAGCCTGGACTACAGAGTGAGTTCCAAGTCAGCCTGGGCACTGCCTTGGGAACCCCGCCCCCCCAAAAAAAAAGAATTCAACAAAAGATACTGATCTCCTAAAGCTTCTATATGTTTCCCTTCCATAGTTCTTCACCAAACCATTTACTTTCCGACTTAACTGACACCTTTCCTTCAAGGGTAAGGGTTTTTCTGTTTTTTGCTTTTTTGTCTTTCTGTAAGATGTAAATGCTCTTGTGTCCAACCACAAATTATCACACATCAATGCATAGAGGGATGGAAGAAGGGATTGTGAAAATTAAGTAACTGCTTACAGGTATTTAGATGGCCAGTACCTAACCTTCACGGGCAATTCCAAACTGACTATCTTCCACTGTCCTGTAACCTTAGACAGATGCCATTGGTTGTACCACCCGATCCTCTCGCTCTCTCTGCTGCCATCTACTGACACTAATGAAAAGTCCATCTTTCTTATCAAACCTTGCTATCATCCTAGAGGATATTATTGTTCATGTAGAGAATTTATTCTGAAAGAATCCAACATTCTACTTTAAGTAGATAACCCTCCGAGGCTAACAATGGTCAGGGATCTTCCCTAGAAGGTAGAAACATGGGGCATGGGAATGTTGCTCCTGGTATATTAGCTATATCCTGATGTCTAATAAATTGTCCCAAAATTTATTAGCTTAAAATAACAGATCATCTGTGGTGGGTTGATTAAGTGTCCCAAATAATGTCTCATGATGCATTCAAGTGGTGGCTCACCTCAATTGAGAGGTGGAGTCTCTTTGGAGGAGGTGTGTTGCTGAGGGTGGACCTTGAGGTTTATTAACCCTAGCTTGCCATGTTAATCAGCTCACTCTCCTGCTGCTGTTTCTCACCTGCTGTGGCAGAGGGGATGTCCAGCCTCTGCTCATGCCATGCTTTCCCCTGCCATCATGGAGGTTCCCCTTGAGGCTGCTTTTGGTGAGGTGTTTGTCCCAGCAATGAGAAGGAAGCTGCAACAGTAAATTGGTACCAGTAGAGTAGGCTCATCACTGCTAGGAATTTGGTGGCTTTTGCCCTCTGGGCACTGATTTTCAGGAGGAAACATTTGAAACCGTAGACTAAAAGATGCCTTGCAGTGCTGTAAGTTCAGCTTGATGGATTCCTGTAGGAATTGAAAGATCCAAATGCTGAAGGAACTATAGATTGTGAAGGCTTGGCTTATGGGGGGGGGGAGAGCTTTGTGCAGATGGAGCTAGAGGCAGTTTGTGTGAGAGACTAGCTGTGAGAACTTGACCCTGAGAACTTGACCAGGGTTAAATTTAGAAGAAATGGACTAGTGTGAGCAGATGGATATGGGGCCCCAAAAGAAATGAAAGTTTTTAGCTGGAGAGACAGTGCTAGGTGCAATTGTTTGTGAGATTATCAAAATTGAGTTTGGGCCAGTTGATCTGCATTTGGACAGTAAAAAGAATGCTGACTCTTTTTGAAAGTAAGGGGCCAGAATGCTGAAGGAGTTTTCCTGCTCCTCAAAATTGACTTTACCCCTCCCCAGATTGATTGATTGATTGATTTAGTTTTTTTTAAGGTAGGGTCTTGTTCTAGCGCAGGCTGACCTGGACTTCACTATGTACTCTCAGGCTGGCCTCGAACTCACAGTGATCCTCCTACCTCTGCCTCCCAAGTGCTGGGATTAAAGGTGTGTGTCACCACGCCCTGCAGTCCCTGGATTTATTTTGTAGCCTGTCTGGCACTATGGAGTACAACAAATGCAGGAAAGAAAGGGTCGTTGGATGTGCAATGTGATTTTGTTGGAGATTGCCATGTTATTGGAGTGCCTGTGTGGAAGCCTGATAAAGCCATGAGGATAAACCATGGGTTGCAGTGGGAACCTTAGGACATTTTTTAAGATGCCAAAACTATGAGATGGCTATCAAGAAGAGCTGGTGGTTTAGGGTAGAGTTTTCACCAGGCTGTGTGCAGGCCAACTGGAGGGGTGAAACTGAAAATCCAGAGACTTTGTCACTGCTTATAGATGTTAGACTTGAATGTTTACTCTGTGCCATTATGTGTTTTTGGTTTTACAGGCTCACAGCTAAGAGTCCTTGGACCATGGGGATGTTTGAATGGTGTTGAGATTGTTAAAAAAAAAAAAAAAAAAAAAAAACTATGGGGCCGGTTGTGGTGGCACACACTTTTAATCCCAGCACTTGGGAGGCAGAGGTAGGAGGATTGCCATGAGTTCAAGGCCACCCTGAGACTACATAGTGAATTCCAGGTCAGCCTGGATGGGAGTGATGTCATCAGGGTGCACAATAGAGTGACATCATCAAGGTGCCCCACCAGGGAGTGACATCATCAAGATGTGCCATGGGAGAAAGTGACGTCCTGGATACCCACCATGGGGAAGAAATGATGTCACCAAGATGCACCAGTGTGGGGAAAGTGACGTCATCAACACATGCTTTGGCAGAGAAAGTGAGTTCATCAAGATGCACCAAGTGGGGTGGCGGAAGTGACATCATCAAGATGTGCCAGTGTGGGGGAGTGACCTCATCAAAACGTGCCAGGGCGGGGAAAGTGAGTCATCAAGAAGCACAGGCAGGATGGAGGGCAGGGTCCAGCCTGGGCTACATGAGGAATCTATCTATCTATTATATTCTTTAATTATTTGTTTTTTTATCCTTGGACAGGAAGAAGGAGCTTGAGTGCACTTATGTGCTGACCTCAGCCCACTCTGCTCCCTCAACTACTTCTGGGTCAAGTCCGGATGGGTGGACCCAGGCTGGCCCTCTACTGGGATGTTCTCTTAAAAAATAATTAAAATTTTTGTTCCCTAAATTAAAATTGAAAATAAGTTTGGGTCAATTATTTTTCTACTCAAAAGAAATTTAAAACAAAAAACAATTTTCCCAATTTTTAAAAGTTTTACCAAAAATGGTTTTATTTTTATTTATTTGCTAGAAGAGATTCCCAAAATTATTTTCAGGAAAAGGAATTTTTAAGAAACATTTTATTCTTATGAGAAACTGTTAAAAACTTTTTAAATCTGAAATTATTTTCATGAAATGAATTTTTTTGGAAGTAGTCTCACTCATAAAATTTTTAATGTTTTTATTGGCTTAAAATTATATATATTAACTCAATAATATGCTCAGTATCATAGGTTCTTAGATAAAGCCATTGAATCCATGATGACATTCCCTAGTTATGCATTAGTTATTCTCCCACCCATGACTCTTACATTCTTTCTGCCCCCTCTTCTGCAAATTTCCCTGAGTCATAGTGGGTGAATTTAAATTTTCCATAGTCATTAGGTTTGTAAAAGTCTCTAAGTTTGTGTTTTGGACAATTTTGGGCACCCTTGGTACCTCTCTCCATTGTCCTTCTGTAGGTTATCTGCCTTGCTGTGGGAATAGATGTTTTGCCTGTCATCCCAATTCCTTAGAGATTGTGTTAGGGCTCTACATGGATCGTCTCCTGCTTGGGTGTCCCTCCCCCCCACATCAGGTCCCTTTGGTGGAGTTCGGTTGTCCGCGGTTCTCATTGCCTTCTGAAAGATACAAACAGAGTCTCCAGCAGAGAGTGAGATTATTATTGGTCAACTGAGACAAATATTGCTAGTTTGGTGAGCGTTTGGAGGATGTAGCATTTCTGAGGACCAACGTAGATGGGGTTCTTGGTCCCCATTCAAGGTTGCCTTGGGTCCCCGTACCAGTTAGGGGTTCCCTGCCTCTGAGCAGATCTCATAGCCAATTAGCCGGCTGTTGATTACCCACCTAGATTGGGCACCACTATTGCACAGATGGGCACTTCTTACTTGTCTGTGCCATACAGCAGTGTGTTCTGCACTCTCAGGCCATCAGCTGGTGTAACTTAAAGATGCCTCCTGCTCTCTCAGAATATCGTTGGTCTGGTTTCCCTGAAAGCTCATGCAACACCTTCTGGCATCACCCAGGCTGCCCTTCTGGAAGCTGATTTCATTTCTGGATTCAGCAGGGTCTCTCAGTGTTGTGTGATATCAATCTGTGGAATCTTCAGCAATAGGGTCTTATCTCTTGCCTGAGGTGGGTATTCAAGGGCTCCGACAAAAGTTTGTCTTATTTTAGGGACCCTGTGGGTCATTCTGATCAACAGCTCATTATGGGAGGTGACTACTTACTGGGTCAGGGAGCCAGAGGTCAGTATCCTTTGTACCATAGGTAGGTTTCCACACACCCCCCTTTGAGGTCCTATTTGCTTCTGGAACTTTTTGTACAGCAGATAGGATTCTATGGAGTCAGATTGTTGTTAATTTAGGTATGTGAACATCTCCCCCCTCTGTTGCTTCCACCCCTACCCCCATTTCCTTCTGTCCCCTTTGCCTTTCCCCTGAATCACTAATCATATTTACTTACAGATCGGTTTAACCTGATTAGGTGCCACAGATAAGGGAGAATATGTGTTGCTTGTCTCTCTGTTGTGTGAGTTCACTAAGTATGATCTGTTCCAAATCCATCCATTTTTCTTTAAATTTCATTATATCATTTTTCCTAATTGCTGAGTAGAATTCCATGATGTATATGTATCACATTTTTGATATCCAATCATTAGCGATGGGCATTTAGGTTGGTTCCAGTTTCTAGCTATTATGAATTGAGCTTTCAATCATCAGGAGGGGCGTGGCCTCAACCTAGCTGTCAATCACCAGGAGGGGGCATGACCTCAACCTAGCTGTCAATCACCAGGGGCGTAACCTCAACCTGTC
>PVHP010034704.1:0-18946 GCA_004024765.1 Zapus hudsonius
TCTTTTGTAAATATTGATGGGGACTGGAGATGTAGCTTAGAATGCTTCCTGACCTGCCATGAAACTCTGGGTTTATTCTACATATAATTGGGCATGGCGGTGCACTCGAAAGGTAGCTTATTTGGTAAAGCACTTGCCATGCAAGCACGTGCACCTTTGTATGGATCACTGGGACCCATAAAATACCTTATGCTTCAGCTCTAGAGTCTATAATCCCAGTTTGCCTACAGTAAAATGAGACACTGAGGTAGCAAAGTCTTTCTGAAGTCCACTTTATTGCCAGCCTGGTGAAGTGAGCACTTAATAGACATCCTACCTCAAACAAGGTAGAATGCAAAGACAAACACCTGAAATTTGTCATCAGACCCACAAAACTTGTACACAGACAAAAACAAAATTAACACTTACACAGACACACACAGACACACAAACACACACAGACACACACACACACACACACAAACACAGCAACACATAAATCAAAAAAAATATTAGTTGTCCCTTTTTTTTTTTTTTTTTTTTTTTTTTTTTTTTTTTTTTTTTTTGGTGTTCCATTACGTTTGGGCAAGTATAAAACTTTGCTATGATCCAATGGATTCACAATCCAGTTTCTTCATTTTCCTTCAAGTGATACTATCATAATGAGAACTCTTCATTATTAGCAATCCTAGGTTGCTAGGTCTGCTCCTCATTAGACACCATTACCTTGTAGCTTGGGTAATTATAAGTGACTTGTTAAAGCTTCCCTTATGTTGTCTAAAGACACAGGCAATGATAGAAACAGTAACCTCTTGACTGGTACCTGTGATGCCAGACCAAAAGTTTTTCAAGTTTTCTGCTATCACCCAGTGGAGAAAGGAAGGAGACCTTGCTTTTGTTATATTACAGTGAAAGTACAGTTTTTGTTATTTAAGTCTTTCACATCCTTGGTCATTATTATTTCAAGGTATAGGATTTTTTAAGCTATTGAGAGCAGGAGACTCACACTTATTTCTTTTTCTCTATGCATGTCATTTGCATACAGGAAGGCTACTGATTTTTCTGTGGTAATTTTGTATCCTGCTACTTTGCTAAAGGAATGTATCTGCTTTAACAGTTTAATGTTACTATCCTTCAGGTCTGTTATGCATAGGATCATGTCATTTACAAAAAAATTATAGTTTCGCTGATTTTCAAACTTGTATTCTATGTTTGTCTTTCTCGTGTCTTATTGCTTGGTCTAGGATTTCAGGCACCTGGTTTTAGAGCAGTGGTGAGGGTGGATACCCCTGTCTTGGTCCCAATTTTACTGGGAGCTCCTTGAGTCTTTCCCCATTGAGTATAATTTGGGCTTTAGGAGTTTGCTACATGGGCTTTTTTATGTTGAGGTATAAGACCTCTATTGCAAGTCTCTCCAGCATTTTAATCATGAAGTTGAATTTTGTCAAAGGCAATGTCTGCATTGATTTAAATTACCATGTGGTTCTTTTGGTTCAGTTTATTAATGTGGTGGATTACGATAATTTATTTTCATATGCTGAACCATCCCTGCATCCCTGTGGTGAAACCTATCTGATCAAGGTAGATAATAATTTAGATGTGTTGCTGGATTTGGTTGGTGAGTATTTTGTTCAGGATGTTTTGCATCTAAGTTCATAAGGGATATAAGTAGATGGCTTTCTTTTCTTGTTTCATCTGTCTTTTTGGTATTAAGGGGATGCTAACCTCATAGAAGGATTTTGTAAGTATTCCCTGTTCTCCAATTACAAAAAAAAAAAGAAGAAGAAAAAAAAACTTCAGAAAGAGTGCTGGGTACAGTAATTTGGGTTGGAAGCCATAATTTTTTTAGGCCTGGAAGATCATTGTTCCAGGCTCTTCTGCCCTTCATGGTTTCCAATGAGAAGTCTGAGGTAATTCTGATGGGTTGCCTTGAAATGTGATAAGTTGCTTCTCTTTTGATACTTTTAACACTCTTGCTTTGTTTTCTCTGTTTATCATTTTAACTAAGATATGTCTTGGAGAGTTCCTTTTTTGGTTATGTCTGTTGGAGTTCTGTGGGCCTCATGTATCTGGAATGGCCTTTCCTTTGCAAGAATGGGAAAATGTTCTTCAATAATTGTGATGAATATGTTCTCTATGCCTTACACCTGGATTTCTTCCTCCTCTGGATTCCCCATGATCCTGATGCTTGGTCTCATTAGGGTGTCCCACATTTCCCTCATTTTAAAATATATTATTATCTTTATTTTAATAAGTATATACATTGTATTAGCAAATCTTTTGAAGGTAACTCTGTCTCCCAGCTCTCTGACCCCTACCCAGTGGGTTCCTTCCTCAGTGTATATATTGGGTATGTCCTTGGCTTAGGGGGTTATGAAATGCACCAGAGGTAGACAGGTTTTCTTTTTTTTTTTCTTCCCCTTTGTAAGCTGCTACTGAGGGGGGGTAGCTGTGTCTCTGTATATTCTCCCCCCACCATGGCTCTTACATTCTTTCTGCCTCTTCTTCCCCTCAGTTCTCTGAGTCATGGTGGGTGAATTTTAAGACTGCTTTATTGTTGAGTTCTTACATATGTCTGGACCTTTGCCCTCTGTTGAGTAGCTAGGAATAGCTCTCTTTGGTTTTTGTTTTCTGTTATGTTTTTCTTCATAGTCTGAATCTCTTTGTTGAGTTTCAAATCCATTTTTGTTGATCTTAATGTTTCTTGGAATTTATTATTGCATTTTGGTATGCCTCATTGAGTTTACTCAGCTGGTTGTTGATTTCCTTTGGTAATTGGCTTACCTTCATTCAATTCACTTATTGCTCTTTTGAATTAATTACTTGTATGTAAGATAAACTTTAAGGAAAGTAACATGTAAGAAATTTAGTACCCCAGTAATAGTGTCAGAAATGTTGTTTATAAAAAGGAATAAGAACTATTCCCTCAAATCTTTCCCATAATTAAAAATATGGAATGGGGAAGTGTATCAGTGGTTGAAGGCCCTTGCTTATAAAACATGATGAACTGTGTTCAATTTTCTAGTATTATTGTAAAGTGTCTGGAGTTTATTTTCAGTGTCAATAAGTCTTGACAACCCATTCTTTTGTGTGCTCTCTCTCTCTTTAAAATAAACAAATAAAATATTTGAGAAATATAGAGTTAACAACTATATAAAATATAAAATGTATTGAAAAGTGAATCAGTCACTGGAAATTGCCAATATAAAAATACAAGCTGTTCACAATGGATTTTGTTTTAATCGGTACATACCACATGACATCACTAACCAGTTATTTTCTCCATTCCATTTTTTATAGCTGGTTTTCTTTATCTCTTTACTCATTAATAAAAATGTTTTTAAATCTCAGTTCAGTGTCATTGATTTCTACAGGAATTAAGATTAACTGAAGAACTCGACCTTATTCTTATCATCATGGGATAGAAGAGAAGCCTAGCATAGTTATAAAAGTGACAAATCTTATACTCTGAAACTCATTTCATGAATTAAAAAAGACTGAAATAAAAAACAATACATGTTTTTAAAAAGAAAAAATATTGGAAATCTCATTCAGATAAAGTAATTAGAAGGGACATTTCTCAATCTCTAAATGGTGATGGAGAACATCCCTGATGAACAGGTGTATAAAGTAACAGTCAAAGGTAATGCCTTAAATTGGGAACTGGATTCAATACTTGATGAAATGAAAGAAGCATATAGTGGTTTTTTGAAGCTCATAGCATTATAAGCGAAGAATAATTAGTAGACCAAGGCAAGTAAATGTTTGGTGTCACTACCTTCTTGTTGTTTAGGCAAAAAAACTGACAAAAAGCAGCTGATAGAAGGAACAAGTTTATTGTGGCATGTAGTCTATATAGTAAACTTCATCATATTAGGGAAAGTGATTAATTAAGCAGAGGATTTCCCTCACATCTTGCCTTAGCAGATGGAAGACAGTAGCAAGAGTGAACTGAGCTGTGGCACGATGAAAGCTGGCCTTTAACAACCTAAATACCACCCCTGCAAAACACCTACTCAAGCAAGGTTCCATCTCCTAAGTTTCCAGCTGTAGAGCAAGTATTCAAAACACATGTGGCTGTCTTATTCAAATCAAAGCAAACCATCAGAGTTATAGAAATATTATGATTTTGAACTAAAAGAAATTTAGACTGCTGGAGCATTATAGGAGTTTAGAAAAGCATCATGATTTTATTTTTGTAATTTTAAGTTTTCTGCAATATATACTCATGAATCATAATAGAATATAATTTAAAACACAAGTTAGGAGCAGAATATGATGACAGGATGAACCAAATATCATGCTCAAACATGGATGAACATGGTCAAACATGAATCAGGTATTGATCAAACATGGAAAAAAACACATAGGAATACTGTCATTAAAATTTATTGTAGCAAAAAAAGTATGTGTAGATGAAATTGGTGTAGGAAAATGGGAGAGAGAAAATATCAAATACAAAGGAGTGTTCTTTGAGGAATCACTAGGTGATAACTGCTGGAGGTTATAATATCTCACTTCATATCCTGGCATATAGGAAATAGTTCAAAACATGTTAAATGCATGACTAATTCAATAGTTGAATGTACAAGAAAAGAAAGTATATCTTTAATTTGTTTATTTTATTTTAAAATCCACATGGTTTATTCAATGGGGCTCCAAAGAAAATTCTTAACATGATTTGAAAACTCTGAAATATTTTTATTCCACTAATCTATTTCTATATCAGAAACACATTTAAGGAACAAGATATTCTTCTAGTAAACAAGAGAAAATAGCAGTCTCTCTGAGACCATGATGTCCTGAAGCTAGAAATATATAAACACATTACTGTAAAGTTATGTTTTAAAGCTGGGAGAATACCTAAGAGAAAATGATCACCTGACCTGGAAAAGTCAGAAAGGAATTCTTAAGGGAAACAGTAACAGATACAGCTGAGAGAAAAAGTTAAAGGCTAAATCCACAAATAGATGTGGAACTGTCCAGGGAACAAAGGTGACTAAGTTGAGGAGGAACGGGAGTCAAAGGAAAAGCAGGCATGAATGGGGAAATATGGGCTTAATGTACATTATATGCTTCCATGAAAATGGCCTCATGAACCACTGCATAATAAAATAAAATAATTTCACTTAAAATTTAAATGCTGTGTGATTGTTAAAGGCAGTGAATGAGGAGAAAGAATATCTCAAAGAGAAAAGGTAGGACTCATGTCTACTTTTGTTAAGAGACAACTTGGTGAGCTTTTACTCAGAAGAGAGAAAATGTGTGTCAGGAGGTGTAGATAGCATTGGGTCCTGAAGATAAACAGAGAGTTGTTTTATAAGTTGATAGTAAAATATCAGTCAACAGTCATACTAGTAACAGTAGGAAAAACAGAGTGTTTTCTAACTGATTAAATTCTCTTTAATTTATATTATTTCCTGGATACCCTATCTCAAATCTCATTCACTAACTATATTAACTATGGTCCTTGCAGCTGTGACAAAATAAATGACAAGAAACAAATAGCATAGGAAAGGTTTATTTTAGCTTAAAGTTCAAGGGAATACAGCCCTTGATAGGTAGGCATGCGTGGCCGCAGGAGTCTGGAAGTGGAAACAATGATGGCTGTTACTCAGTTCACACATTCCTTGGTATTCAGTTTGGGAAAAGCAGCCCTGGGAATGGTTCCATGTACATTTAATATAAAATGTAGGTCTTCATCAAATACCTCAGCTAGAACTGCACTCAATGTATGCCCAAAGATTGGCTTCTGGATAATTCTAGATTCTCTTAAATTGACAATCAAAATTAAGTATTACAAATTTAATCCTTTTCAACTTGATACCCTGACATGTGTCCTTTAAAATATAACTTTCCCCCAATTATCAGCATAAGCTCCTGGTAAATTTCAAGATGCCAATCACATTAAGTCCAACTTCAAATTCCCCCATAATCTTTAAAAATCAAACCAGTATTCAAAAACTCAAAGCTCAAAGTCTCTTCTGTGACACAAAATAATTCCTTAAAAAATTGTTCTATAAAATGAATATGTTTTGGGCTGGAGAGATGGCTCAGCGGTTAAGGCACTTGCCTCCAGTGCCTAAGGCCCCGGGTTCAAATCCCCAGGACCCACATAAGCCAGACCCACAAGGAGGTGGCCCTGGTGTGCTCTCTCTCTCTCTCTCTCTCTCTCTCTCTCTCTCTCTCTCTCTCTCTCTGTCTCTCTGCTTAAAATGAATAAATAAAATATAAAAAATAATATGTTTATACTTGCAATACACAGTGACACATAGCAGACATTCCCTTTTCAAAATAGATGAGCATGATCATAGCAAGGAAAGATTGGAGCAAAGCAAGAATGAAATGGACATGGAAAATCATGATTACTTGCCATCAGGTAACATGAGCTGTCTATAGACCAGAAGAGCAAATAGTAATCCTGCAGCTCCGTATTCAGTTTCTGGGCCTCATGATGGGATGATCTGAGCTCCTAAGAGCTTGCCTAGGCCTTCTCACTCTCCTTCCTGTTGCCACATAGCCCCATTTCCTGAGCTGACTTTTTTGTGTGCCTGCAGTTTTCCTTGGTGAACACCCGATGGTCCTTTAGTACTCCAAATCATGTAGCCTCAATTATGACTTGGCTTTCAGCCACACAGCTTCTCACTGTATTGTGTCAGCTCCATATTTCAGGGATTATTCTTTGCCACACTTGCCAGGATTCACTTGTTCTGCAGGATTGTGAAAGATGACTCCATTGCTTTGTGAATTCTGTATCTTTGATGCTTTCAAAACCAACACTATGAGGATTCTGCTGTCCAGTTATGTTGCCAGCTTGGTATGGAGCCTGAACCCACCTTGGGCAACAGTGGTACCAATTTCTGTGTGCCATCCAGGCTGACCAAAGAAATGCTACCCATTAACTATATATGCAGATTTGGATTTCCCCTTTGATATGACGGAGCCTGTTAGAGGTGGGATCTTTTATGGAAGGCACCTTTACTATTGTTCCAGGTTATGGTGCTATGCAGACAAGCAGATTTATTCATATATTGTTGACCATCTATAATGTGTTTATTGACAATTCATAAATGTTTGGAAAAACTGCTCAGTTTCCATTTTTACATCGCATTGCATTTAATTATTTCATCTTAATTAACAATTAATCACCATATATACTTGTTACATATAAGATGTTCTCATGAATATATGGATTCATTGTGAAATGGTTCAATCTAGCTAATTAAAAATATATCTATTACCTCAATACTTTGCAATTTTTGTGGAGAGAATAATTAAAATTTACTCTCTTAGTAATTTTTTTCAGGTAATCATCTCTTTTGGGTCATTCTGCATCAAATACTCCAAATATAGTCCGTGTGCTTCCCTGACAATCTAAGGGTTTTCACCGCATTAAAGATTGCAGCTGTTGTCACATGTGCCTTGTGAGTAACTTGACACTCTCACCTGTTTTTTCCTTTCATAACTACACGTTGTTCCAATGGTTCTGTTCCACTGTGACCATCTCATATTGCACAACTGGTTCCGAACAGTGAGCAGCAACCATGACACAGACTAGGTTCTATGCTGTCTTGAAATTTCTTCAACCAAATATTTTAGTCCAAGACATTGAAAATCATGATTGCTTACCAGCGCATATCATGAGCTGTCTATAGCCCAGTTTGTGGGAGAGTATTTATTCCCCTCAGAAATATCTTGAGCCTGGCCTCTATTTATAGTATAAATTTATAAAAAATCCATCTTCTTAATATCAGCCAGCATGCTATCAGAACAGTAGCTCAACTTTTTAGTGTCGAATTTCAGTACTAGTTCATATTTTGAGAAAATGTCTGCCAGTAAGGAACTAAAGAGATGTATAGTTTATTTTGCCTTAAAGATCAAAGGGATACAGTGTATTCTGTTGTGGAAGACAGGATAGAAGGATCATGGAGCAGCTAGTTACATTCAATCTGCAGTCAAGAAACAGGGGTGAATGAGCTGCTCAGCTCCCCTTCTCCTTATTACTCAATGCAGAGCCTCACCCAGCAGCTGAGTAGTGAAGCCCACATTTAGAGTCTTCCCTCACACTCCAATTGAGGCAATCTAAAAGCTACTTCATATACATGACCAGAAATTTAACTTTCCCAAGTCAATTCCTGTTGACAATCAATATTAAACATCATGCTCATCAAAATTGTATTAATTTTAATGCAATCATTATTTGTTCATATAGTCTATGTAATATTATTTCTGTCTCTTAAATTAACAAATGTTAAGCTTACTTATTTTAAGTTCACCATTCCAATATCCTACTCTCTGTTTTATCTTGAAAAAAAAAACACTCATTTTGCAGTTTCAACATTTTTTACATTTTTTAGAAATTTGGTGCGTTTGTCAGTATCTTGGTTCTCAATAGTTTACACCTTTCCTCTTTTTCTCTGCCTTTCTTTTTCCCGTTCTCATTTGTATTCTTCTCTATCTATAGCTATTTCCAGTATGTTCCAATAAACTCAAAAAAGCTTTAAATACTATCTGTATGTGGACAACTTTCAGATTTCTCTGTCCAGCCTCAAAACTTTACTTGAATTGTAGTTATCAATTTTCTCAACAAACTTGTTCTCCAGGATTAGAAAAGAAGAAATGTGACAAGTATATCATTGGTCATAGAAACATAAAGCTGTTGTTAGACAAGACAATGTATACTTTCCTTATCAAATGTGAGGCCCTGAGTTTAATACCCCATACCACAAACATATCCATATCAATCTATCAATAATAAATTTAGAAGGAGCCCACATTTTCATAGTATATGTTATGTGGTTATTCTTCATGTGGGAATGGATTCTGGAATAATAGTATGAAGGAAGTTATTAAACTGAATGGAGCAAAAACTCAAACCTGAAGACAAAGTTAGAGAACCACATGTTATACTCAGAAAATATCAGCAGGTTGGTAGAGCTCTAAATATCATTTTATCATTTTAGCTTTGCCTTGTGGGTACTGGAACAGCAAAACCTGTTAACGACAGTGGCATTATTGGCTTTGTATTTTAGAAATATAATTCTTGTGTAAGTTCTTATAATAAGCTCAACAGAACAACATTTTGACAGTGGTGCCTGTTATCTCTATTGGTGCAAACAGAGCAATAACCCGAGAGTGGAGATATGCCGAGAGAATAAGAGACAGTGAATATGACACATTCTCTTTCCAAACAAGTGCTCTTATAAAATGTCTCATCTCTGACCATCTGCACCAGCCTTACTGATCACTGTTATTATATAATACATAACATATTGGCAGTCAGGAAACTTCTCAAGGCCTGTGAATTCTTATGTCATCTCTCTTCATTTATCAAGCCTTATACAGAAAATAAAATGACATCTTAGGAGAAATCAAATACACTGGAGAGAGAATTATTTACTGTGATCAATGAAATGAACACCATAAGGTTTATTGGCTTATTTACTTGAGGTAAATAAAAATAATGGTCTAATAAACTTCATATAATATTATGATTATTATATTCTGATCTCTGTATAAGTAGACCCCCAACAACATTCAGATTTACAGAAAATAATGTTGCTTACGTGTCTTATGGTTTCTATAAATAATTCAAAACAGCTGTGGTCATTCCTTCACCCTGATTCTTAAGACATGAATCTTTTTACATATAGCAACGGCCTTTATGTGATTTACATACTTTTGCTTCAGTACTTTAGTTGTGTTTGTTTCAATGTATTTATTTTTACTTTTATAAAGTGAATATAATCAACTTAAAATTGATAGAAAAGCATGGGTTATAGCATGCTTGGTTCAGAATGAAAGACAAGAGTAGGATTGTACAATTTCTTAAATATTTTTCTCCAGGGATGAGTGTTTGGAAAATCTGGTATAATCCAAGAGCCTGGCCACAATGGAATTACATTTGCATGGAAGTGGTATGAATTGATAATACAGAAGACATTTAAAAGATGAGGTGTCCTTAATACATTGAAGTAAAGACAGGCATTTTAGATATCACTGCCTAGAGGGTTTCAAGCTTATGTGAAGGATGTGATGCTACAATAACTAGATGGGGTCTGCATCCTGTAAGAACGTAGGGAAATACTCCACCATGATGAGCTCTGGGTTCCCTGGAGTACATAATGTATCCAATTTCAAGTCATTCAACCACACAGAGTTACATTACCCCCCCACCCCAAGGTTGTGAAAACATTCACAGGATTGGAGATGTTTATTTGGGACAATATAAAACCTGAGAGGTGGAATTATAATGCATCCAGCTCCAGTGTCTAGTGCCCTGGAGACTTATCAACATTTTCAGTCGTCAAACTAGCATTTTCCTTATAAAAGTTCATGTGAATTTACAATGTATAATATGTATGTCTGAAGCACTGGGACATGCATGACTTTCAAATTCTAAGTATTATGTAAAAGTGTTAAATGGGGGTATATTGAAAGGAGTGACAAAAGTTTTCTAGAAAGGGTTACAGAGTAGATATTGTTGGGTTAAAAACTTTGAGGTGTGCCATATGTACACAATTTTGACATTATAGTACAAAAGCAGCCAAAGGAAATGTATGAAGAACATGTTTGGATGACTCTCAAATGAACTTTAACTATAATAACAAAGAGATTGGCCATATTTGATCCCCAAAAAATCTTTGATAAATATTTTTAGTTGATATTGAAAACTATTACTTATACTTAACTAGCTTGTGAATGCAAAATGAATATGCTTGAGCATGGAGAAGGGGTGGATCTCTTTTCATTTTTTACACGTATTCATCCAATTTGTTCAGCACTATTTGTTGAAGATATTGTCTTTATAACAGTGAACATTGTTGGCACCTTTGTCAAAGATCAGGTAGCTATAGTTACTTGAACAGGGTCTTCATTTCTCTTCCAATGGTCTGTCTGTCTGTTTTTATGTTAGTACCATGCTGTTTTTGATACTATGGCTTTGTAGTATATCTTTAGATCAGGAATCGTGATACCTCCTGATGAAATTTTTTCTGTTTTTTTTTTTTTAATTAGGATAGATTTGGCTATCCAGGACCTTTTGCCCTTCCAAATAAAGTTTGAGAATATCATACTACAGATTATCACATGACGATGACTTTGTTTAGCACAGCAATTAATAAGGAAACAAGAAAGATGTAAACTCCATTAATATAAATATTAGTGAAGCTGGGAATTTAATGACAACTTTAGGACACTGTTTCTTGATTGAATATAAAACGGTTTATTATCACTTAATACTACCAATCATAATTTTGGAATTGTTGGTTCCATTTTGCAAAATTATCTGCATTTTTATACTCATATCTACAAGTTAAGAAGGTATGTACTTTTTCTGTCTCATTACCAATATGAAGTCGTGAATGAGTCCCTACGTGGAATTTGAGCCAATGAAATACAAAAGAAATTCCTGAAAGTTTTTCCTCTGTCCTTACTGGCTTACAATATTGAGTTTTCAAAAACATTAGAAAATAGCAAATTGTTAAAATTTTATATTAATTTTAAATTGCTGCTTTAATGAGTTACCATGATATTGAAATTATGTCAGTCAGAAGTCTGCTCCAAGTTGCTCTAGCCTAAAGTTATGGTGCTCTCATAGTGTAGTCCTTGCGGAGTCTGTAGTATTCAGCCTCTACCTCCTAATTACTTAGCATCCAGAGGCCTCAGGCATTCCTTGGTGCCTCCCCCAATCTCTTAGCCTCATAGCCTGAAGTCCTTTATCTCCTTCTAATTCTTAGTTCTCTCTAGCCTCCTTCCATGTGTAAGGACTCACATGATTAGACAGCCTGGTAGAATAATGAATGGTGATGTCTCCTCATTACCTGATGAACAGCATTAATGAGCCTTAATTGCATTACTGATTAGCAACTCTAATTGCATATTCAACCTTTATTATCTTATGCCACAGGAATTAAAACACCCATAGGCTACCTTCTGTGTGAAACAAGATTCTACCAATCACACATTGTTAGCACTGTTGTCTAAACCTTAGGATTTTTATTCATTTGTAGTGAAGTTGAAATCTTAAAGAATTATGTTCCTGTAAATCAAGACTGTGGATAAGTGTTTCTGTTAAAAAGTAGAGAAGATTGGCATAGAATACATATTCACTCAATGAAGCTACACAATTCAATGGATGTGACAATTAATTCAGTTCCTATAGACTGCAATTAAAAAAGAAAACAGTCTTTCAAAAATGAAATTATATAATTGGAATAAGTACCTTAGTGCAAAGGATGTATTTTCTTTCTATACATCTACGAATGGACAAGGACGTACTGAATATAGAATAACTATATAATACTCCTTTATATTGTTTATTTCATTTATTTGTTAATCATAACCAAAACTATGCTCTCCACAAGTAATTAAGATTCAGTTTTGAAATATTAGCTAGCATGTGAGACATTTGAAAACATATTAAGTCCTTTCTATTTTTGCGTATATATGTATACATTTGTGTTAGCATGTATGTACGTTTATGGTGCATATGTGCATGTGGGGATGTGTATGTAGAGGCATGAGGTAGACTTTGGGTGTCTTCCTTAGTTACTAAGGAACTTAAATTTGAGTCAGGGTCTCTACCAAATCTAAAATTTATCCAGCAATGATTCATTTGTTTGGGTCTCCCCAGAGCTGAGATAATAAGCAAAAAATAAAACCACCTTCGATTAGTTCATGAACTTGGGACATCTGAACACAGCTCCTCATACTTTTGCTGCAAGGCAAGCACTTTGTGCACCAAGACATTTCCCAAGATTCTTTTGAGGCCATAAAACTTGGTATAATTATGTATGTATGTATATATGTATATGTACGCATGTGTGAATAAAGGCTTGTAATTTGACAGAATCTTTTGTAACCTAATTTGGCCTGTAGCCTTTGCTGGGCTGATAGCCTATGCTGGGATGGCCTTGAACTCCTGATCCTCTCCTAAGTACTTGGATTAAAAGCATGAGTCACCACTTGTTCTATGATTTATTCATCAATTTTAGGTAATAGGCTTTCAGGGGAAGGATTTACCATATGAATGTTTTGGTTATTTGGTTGCTTTCCATTGTATAGCTTCTCTGAGTTTAGAGCCTAAACTTGTTCAATTCCAGACTAATAAAGAAACTGGACTGTTTATAAGGAAATTTATTGCTCTAAGTCAAAACATTTCAGTTATTTCTATTTACCCAACTTATTAGTAGTATTTATAGTGATAGTGACAGTTCCACTAAATGCATTGGTTATAGAAAATAGTGTAAACTTGGATGCCCGCAAGTATTAGGCTCGGATGGTATTAGCACTCCACCCTGATAACCTCTTTCAGAGGGATAATGGAAACAGATGTGTCATCCCTGACAACCCTCAAGTCTTTAACACAGTTGATTGTGCATGACTAATTCTTTTGCTAATCTTGTCTGGTGTCAATCTTCTGCTTTTAGTGGGAAGGTTCCCTTTGGGGATTTAGCCGCACACATGGCTGACCTGCATGTCTTTATCTGCAGGGCTCTAGTAAAATATTAGCACACAAAACTAAATTGATTTGGAACCATAGACATAAAAACCATGGACTTATGCAAATGATAACACTATAAAGAAACCCTTAGACATCACTTAATGTGCCGCCTCACCTCACTTAATGACTGTTGGCATTTGGAGAAATGCTAAAATTTTGCATTTAGAAAAACCTAAGAGTTGCTCTTTCTGGGACCCTGCATGAAATTATGTGTCTTAGATTCCTATTCATCATGTATATAAGTGGGCAGCCAAAATCAAACTCATCATACCAACAGAAAATATCAAGAGCTGAGTCTCCAAAACCCATGCACTTATGGCTTGGCCTTTTCCATTGTCATTGTAATTGGTTTTAGACTCCATGAAGATGAGTTTGCATTCCTACACACGTAGTAACCAAAGTCCGACAGACAAGAACTCTGTGGCAGTGTTTGGGATGAAAAATACAATTTAAAGTTTATTACTGGGCTACTAATTAGCTACAGGTCTTTTATATAGCAAGTTTTGTTGTGTAATACTAGTTCATGTGTACTTCTCACGGTCATAATGTTTAAGAGATTGGTGCTGAAATCACTGCATAACTTAAAATTCTTTATACAAGTAGCAAAAGTCAATAATATAAGATATTGAAATTCTGGGCTGGAGAGATGGCTTGCCTCCAGTGCCTAAGGCCCCGGGTTCAATTCTCCAGGACCCACATAAGCCAGACCCACAAGGTGGTGGCCCTGGTTCTCTCTCTCTCTCTCTCTCTCTCTCTCTCTCTCTCTCTCTCTCTCTCTCTCTCTCTCTTTCTCTCTCCCTCTCTCTCTCTCTTTTTCTCTCTCTCTCTCTCTTTCTCTGCTTGGAAATGAATAAATGAAATACTTTTAAAAAGTTTAAAAAATATATGTCAATCATTGTTACTCTGAATGTTCATTAAAGTATTTTAGAACATAAAAATAAATAATTACTTTAGATTTAAATTCATTAGAAACTCACACAAAAAATACAGTACTGAGAGAGACAAGAGATATCCAAGCTACTTAATTTTAAAATGAATGCATTGATGTAAGTGGCAAGTTTATAACTATTAAGGGAAAGGAAAAAATTTTATTTGTTCTAAATTTATTTACCAATGCTAAATATAAACACAATTTTCTAATAGTATTTGGCATGTTGTATAGCATAATGCATTGAATTTTAAATATAATGCTACCTGAAACATTCTCTTATACTTTGATGGATTGAGTGTATATGCTTTTGTGTGTGTATGCACGTATGTCCATGAATGTGTATATTCACACATTTCAGAATACAATTTTAGCCTGATACTTTTTCAGTTACTAATTTCAGATAAGTAGTTGAAAATGTTTCTTAGGTAAGACATAGAAAATTTTTATCTGATTTAATATCTGATTAATATACCTTTTAAAGTGTACATCTGACCAGAAGCAAACTCAACAATAGTACACAATTTCAATAAACATTATGATATTTTTATTTTCACAAATCAAAAATTCCACAACTATAATATACTAGTAATATAAAGCTGAAATATAGATAGCATTTGACAATCTCACTGCTTATCAGTTGATATGTTCATCCCATTGTGATTTTTACTATAAATTTTACAGGAAATGAAAAATTAAAATAGAAGTTTTTACATAGGTTTTTTTTTTTTTTGTTACATGTGCTTTGTCTTCATCTGAATGAAAGTTTTGGAAAAAAAGTTAAAAAGGAGATCTTGTTACCTCTGTTATTTTGCTTGTCATGGCTGCTTTGGGTTCTCTTTTGTGCTTAGGACATCTTCCTTTTTTTCTTTGTCATCTCGGTCACTGTGCATGCTGGTGATCTTTATTCCTGGCTTTTGTTTACCGTCAGAATATCAAACAAGTGTACTCATGATCAAGATGACTCTATTGAATAGTATTCTTTGAAAATTGACTCAATTTTCTAACTGCATGATCTTTGCGATACTACTGACCTTTTACTATTTTCCTTTTCTCTTTTATTAAATAGTTTAAGTCATTCTGCATTCTTTTCTTAAAGCTCTTGCTATAATCAAATTTGATGCCCTACTTTTCTTTAAATTTATAGTTTCATTGTGTGATATGTCAATACACTTATACATTATGTCCAGATAAAACTCAAGGAATTAGCATACTCACTCACTTGGCTGATCTTTGTAATGTCTTAGAATTGTCATTGGGTATACAATAGTGTTTGAAGATAAGATAAATGTGGCCCATTTGTCATCCAAATCATTTAGTCTACATTATATTTTATTAAAAATATAATTTTGGAAAAAATATATGTAATTTCGGGTGGATTTCATTAGGGTGAAATAGGTTCAAAAACACACCAACACTTAAAATAGAGAATTAACAGCATATAGAGAAAAGTAACTGGTATTTAAGCAGTCAGATGCTGTAGAACTAACTCCTCAAATTGTACTGAGCGGTGTCCCACTAGCCTTTCTCATGGGGTTTTTCACAAACAAGGACTTGCTTTTTCGCACTTTCCACTCTCTTCTCACTATTCTATTTTATAGCAGAAAATGAGAAGCATGCAGCAGCCATGAACCTGTCATTTGACGAGCAGAGGTGGCAAGAGGGAGATGAAATATCTGGGGCTGTCAGTGCTGTCTCCACCCCCTGCTGGGACAATTTTGTCAGAAGGAGTAACAAGTCAATTGTGTCATCACCTTGCAGGAAACTGTTTGCACCTACAAAAATAAAACTTCGATGCTAGTGATAGGACCAAAAAAAAAATCTGTAGCTATGAGATTGCTGGAATGATTTAGTTAATAAACAAGCAGTATAAATAATGAAAATTTAACAAATAACAAACCACCTCAGAAGGAGATGCAGTAAAATAATTTAGGTTAAACAATTGATGTCCTATGGTCCTTCAGTATAGTTTTAGAGCTAGAACCGTGCATGAAATCTTAGAAACAGTCTGAAAAACATCAAAATTCATTTAAATAAACGATATATTCTTTTATAACAGCCAAACATGAGTTTCATTCTAGATACTCATGGTCAAATCATGGCCACTACACTAGTCATGCATCAGTAAAGTGGTCCCATAGAATTTATGTTCTTCTGGTAAATGAAAAAAACAAACAAATATATATATATATATATACGAAGGGCGAGGAGGTGGCTCAGTGGGTAAGACCTGAAAATGTGCCTATAGTACAAGAGATAGGGAGACAGAAGCAGGGAATTCCTGGGGCTCACTAGCAAGTCTAGCAGAATAGGCAAGCTCTTTTTTGGCAAGAGATGCTGTGTGATGAATTTGGAAGAGAGCCTCTGAGGAAGAGCCTCTACTTTGATTTCTGTCCTCCATATGCATGTGTATACACGAGCATGGGCACACTCCAATATACACACACATGCATATGAAGACATGTATACACACTGCACTTCAGCTTGCTCCCAATTTGCAGCTGCTATTGAGTAGTAGACATTTCTCCATCATCATATGGATCCCCCTTTGTTATAAAGCCTGTAACATATATAATGTTTTCAAATGTGTATTTGTCAAGTCCCATCATTCTTCCACGCTCTTTACATTTTTGTCTTTCCTTTATTATACTACTTGTGTGTATATATATATATATATATATATATATATATATATATATATATATATTCTTTGAGATTCTGTTTTTATTCCATGCATATCTCAGAATTCACAATATACTTTGATGGTCACTTTCTATATTTATATTTTTATCCAATTCTTAGTTTACTCAGTAAATTCATAGAAACTTCCTACTGTATGTCAGGCTGTTATAAGTTATAGAAACATGGAGGTGTGATATGAACTAAATGAAACTTCACTCCTGCCTTTGTGGAATTTATCTTCTAGAGGAGGACAGTTGTTTCAAAACTGACACCTGGCCAGGTGTTGTCATAATCAGTGTGTGGACTCCCTTGCCCTAGTTCCTAATATCCAGAGAGTAAGAGGGTGGACAATCTGGATGGCCTACAGGAGGATTACTTGCACTAATTTTACACTTACATCCACGTAAATTTACTACTAATTTATTTATTACATTATAGCTATGATTTATTTATCAGGCTTATCTCTTCTCATTTACATGTAAAGATCTCTAGAAAGCTTTCCTTGATCAAACTGTCCATCTGCCTCCCAGGAAAATTCTCTGAGATGAAATTGAACATGGGTTTTGGGGCTCAGTTATTGTTTCTGATGCAATTGTGTCTGTGTCTGTGTAACAGTTGTATAAGTTAATTTTCATCAGATTTGAAAATGTTTTGGCATTAATATTTAAATTATATTCAAGGATTATCTCCTACAACTCAGTATTTTTTATTTATGGCATGTTCAAATGCTGCTTGTTTTTGTTGCTTGCCTTACCTCCTCCTATCCCTTATCTCAATGTACTCCCAAAGATCCCCCCTTCTGTTTTTATACCTTCTGTTTACACGCCACAAGTATCATTTTGAGCATACCTGTGTCTTCCACTTTTTATTGATTTTTAGTTCTGGTTCTATGTTTTTAAGTTTAGGCACATTCACTCCATATATATATATATATATATATATATATATATATATATATATATATATATATATATATATTCATTTAAGACCATAGATCAGAGTGAACATGCTTTATATCTTTCAGAGACTTTTTTTACTGCACTTAATATGATATTTTCCTTATTCAGCCAATTTTCTGAATATGCCAAAATTTTATTCATTTATTTATTTATTTATTTTTATTGTCCATAATGACTTACATTACTTAGTGGGGCAAACAATGAGTTGTTATCCCCAATTCCCCGATGCTCCCCCTCCTCCATCCCCAACCAGCTGGATGTCCTCCTCTGTGGGTCGTCTGGATCAGTCCTTGTGACAGGGGACCATGGATAGCCTAGTATTCAGCCAGGTTCTCCTGGCCATGCCTCTGGATAGTCTCCCCAACCACGGCTCTCACAATCTTTCCACCCCTCTTCCGCATAGTTCCCTGAGTCGTGGTGGATGAGTATTAAGGCTGCTTTAAGGTTGTGAGCTTAGGGGTCTTTGTGTCGAAAATCGTTGGTTTCTGTTCCACTGGCTAATCCTGTGTTGATTTAATGGCTGTGGCTGTGGGCCTTTTGTTCATCTCGTCTTTCTCTGCGGAGTTCCATTTGGATCCTCCATTGTATGACTGTGGTGGCCCCTCTCTTGCCAGAATCTCAGTTATTGGCCTATGGTTGGTTGGTAGGGTTAGATGGGCCCCAGCTCTATCACTGCATCCTGAAAAACACTGTAATTTTTTTTTGAAGTGCTGATTAGAATTCCATTATGTAGATGCACCACAAGTATTTTTGACAATCTGCTCATGTTCCTAAAGTCTTTACTTCAAGAAATGCTTCTGTTCTCACTACTTCACTTTGAAATTTTTATTGCCATGTATGTAAGTTCATTGTTTTTTCATCTGCATTGTCCAAGTGATAAAAATCCATTGAGAT
>PVHP010034705.1:0-18919 GCA_004024765.1 Zapus hudsonius
AAGAAAGAAAGAAAGAAAGAAAGAAAGGAAGGAAGGAAGAAAGGAAGGAAGGAAGGAGAGAGAAGGAAGAGAAAGAGAGGGAGGGAGGGAAAGAATAAAAAAAAGAGAGAAAGAAAGAAAGATAATAGATGATGGTGATGATGATAGATAGATGAAAGATAGATTAGATATAGATTGATAGATTGATTTATAGAAAGGAAGGAAGGAACAGAAAAACAGAAATGAAAAGAAAGAAAAATAAAAGGGAAAAAAAGAAAAATGAAAGGGAGAGAGAAAAAAAGGGAGGGAGGAAAGAAGAAAGGAAGGAAGGGAGAAAGGAAGAGAGAAAACGAGAGGGAGAAAGAGAGGAAGACGGAGAAATAAAGAGGGAGAAACAAGAAAGAAGGAAGGAAAACAAAAAAAAAAGAAAAGAAAAAGAAGCCTCAATTAACTCATAGCTATTAATACTACTGATATTATATATAGAACCAATGTGTAGTAAAATAATAAACTTACTCAAACCTTACCATTTCTGTTATTCCTTGTGGGATGACACTGAGACCACTAAGTAATGAAAGATGTCAAGAATTACAGACAGAACTTAAAATAAGTGCCTACTTTTTACTTAATGAGCCTGGTTTAGACACATTTTGAGTTTATTTATTTGTCATGAATAAAAAAAAGCATGCTTGAAGAGTGGATTATTTTATTTCTGGTTCAGAAACTTACTTTTACATTCAAACAATTGTTTTTTACCCTGGAGTTGTTTCATTTGCCCTCCACCAATATACAAGCACAGTCTAACACAAGCGAGTTTTTTCATTTGCTTCTTCTGGTGTGAAATACATACTGATATGTTCTAACACTAATACACACTTTATAATTGTTCTCCAGCCTATAAAATAAAAATGCCACTATATGTGTACTAGAGAAGGTGTCTCCAACTTATGGCAGGAAGAGTGCATCAACCAGCATAGCTGTGAATGCAGCCCAATGCATTTGTGGATGACTATGTCATGAGACAGCATCAATAGCTTGGGTACCCCTGCAGTATGAGGTCTAGTATACTATGCCTTCCCACTTTTGATATTGACATTGACAGTTTGAAAATGACCACTTTAAAGACTATACTTTCAGGGATCATTTCTATCGTTGGTGAAAATGACCACTTTAAGTCTGTAGCATTTTTCCTTATTGATACAAAGTTTCCCCTGCTTCCAACTGAAGGTATGAATTGTTTCAAAGGTCTTTAAAATATCCTCATTTGTACAATCATCCATTTTAGGTGCTCTGATTTTTAATGACTGTTTTCAAAATTTCTACAAGTGGTTTCTTTTTTCTATTTCCCTCACCTGCATTTGCAAGTTGATTTATTATCTCAATTACTTTTCAGATAATCTACCAAGAATTTTCATTGGCTTATGACTCAACTTTAACATTATTTTATTAATTCACACTTTCACAAGAAATCAACATTTTCTACATGCTTTAGTATTGGAGATAATGATAATCAATCCACTGATTATATCCTGTTCCTTTAACAACCTTGTTCCTACAACTATAATGTGGGATTCAAAAGAAATCCTAATTTCTATTAAAATTCCCACATGATTAATGATGGTGGGTATCCTCAGCATCACCTCGACTTTCAGCCATTTGCTAGGTCTAACGTTGGATACAAGCAAGGTTCCAAGGAAACCAGGTCCAAACCTTCAAGAATGTTCCACTAGTCTCTCCACACCAGACATGCTTCATTCCTCCAGCATTGAATTGTGACATCACATGTTTGCTAGAAGCTGACCATGAAGCCATCCCTGCCAAACACCCTCTAAGTTTACAGGTCTTAAAAAGCCATGTTGTTTCTATAGTCTGTACATAACAGGTCCTCTTATTGTTTAGGGTAAGGGTAGTGTGAACATTCATGAAATCTAAATTCCCATGTGCCAACCAAGAGCTTACCCAACAAGCAGATCTCTTAAAGTGTATCTTCTCCTGGCCTTAACTCTTCCTGAATAGCTGGTGAATAGAGCTATATCACAGTATTCACAAAGTGTTCTATCCTGATACCCCCAGCTTGAATGCTAACTCTGGCATTGGTTTATAATGACTTACTACACTACTCTGAACTTATTTCTTCCTTTATAAAGAACCAATAGCCATACCATCTTCATACTGCCACTGTGAAGCTGTTTGTAAGTCACTCTAGCAGGCACAAGACAGGTCCTGTCCACTGTTCTGCCAGCCTGCGCCATCGGGTCCTGTGTCACCTCAGTGCTAATGCTACATGGTGGACAACAGACTCTAGGACTTACATGGAAATGCACAAGACCAACCCATGACAAATGATGACACCGGATAATGTGATGGGTAATTGTCAGTCTATCAGCTTAATTGGATTGAAAATTGCCAAGATTAGTTGTGTGTGTGTGTGTGTGTGTGTGTGTGTGTGTGTGTGTGTTATTTCCAGAGATTATTACATAATGAAGGATTTGACCTAATAAATGGTTCAGTCCCTTGATGGATTCATAATATAATTATGAACTATTGCATTATTGGGAGGTGGTAAAAGGTACAAGGTGGTACGTAATTGGAAGTATTTAATGTACTCTATGATAGAGAATCCCCTCTTCCCCTGGGCCCTTCCTGTATTTCTTCTCTCTGCGTCCTGACTACCATGAGTTGAACAGTACTTCCCAACTACTGTCTCCCGGTCATGATGAATAGAAACCTCTGAGACCATTAGCCAAATATACTGTTTCTCTTTTTCGGTCACTTATGCTACCTGATTTCAAAACCTTTCACAATATTATAGTAATCGAAACGGTATGACATAAATAACCAAAAATTTAGAAATAAGCCATTGCATTTACTGGTGAACTGGTTTTCAAGAAAGATGCTGAGTAAATCAATTTGGAAAATAATAGCCTTTTCAATAAACAAAGCTAGGATATTTGAGTAGCCATGTGCAAAACAAAAAAAAAAAATTACAGGCCCTGACTTGGCACTATACACTGAATATATTTCATAATGGATCAAACTTAAATACAATAACTAAAACTTAGAGTTGTTTGGGTTATTTTCTTTTGTTTGTTTGTTTGCTGTTGTTGTTGTTTTGTTTGCTTAAAACATGGTCTTGCTATGTGTCACAGACTAGACTTGAAATTGCAATTCGTTTTGCCTGAGTGCTAGAATTAAATGTGTATACCATCATGTCTACTCTAATATTTAGTTCATACTAACAAAAGTATAAGAAAATCTTTGTGTTTGAGTAAGGCAAAGATTTCTTAAGAATAATAATAAAAGCAGCATGGTCTGGAAAGAAAACGGTTAAGCTGAACCTCATCAAAATTTAAAAACTGGGCTGGGGAGATGGGTCAGTGACTAAAGGTGTTGGCTGCCAGCCCGAATTCACTTCCCAAGCCACCCATGTAACATCATCCTCAGCTACATGGCAAGTTTGAGACCAACCTAGACTACTACAAAAGACCTTGCCTCATAAAAATAAGAGAGAAAATGAAATAATAATCTGGGTGTGGTGGCATATGTCTTTAATCACAGCACTTTAGGAGGATCACTGTGAGTTTGAGGCCAGCCTGAGACTACAGATTAAATTTCAGGTCAGTCTGGACTAGAGTGAGACCCTGCCTTGAAAAAAAAAACAGAAGAAAAGAAAATGAAATAATAAACATAAACTAGAAGAAAAATATTTACAAATAATACCTAATAAATATCAAATAAATTAGATAAGAATTAACTCATAAATATCTTTTAAAATCAAAGATAAAACCATTAAAATTGTAATTTGGATGCATGGCGTCTCCCAATGGCTTATTGATAATGATGCAATGAAGCATCATTGTTTCATAGAACCCAGCATCCACCATGGAAGGCAGTAATAGGTGAAGATACATGAACTGTGTACTCAGAGCCCAAAAGCAGGAGAGACAGCCCATTGCCGGCAGCAGCAGAGACTCCAGGCAGACAGTGAGCTGGAGAGCTGTATATGAAAGTCAGGCCAGGATTTGGGATGCTTCGACTGAATTTATTGTTGGAAGAAATGGGAGGAAGACTGTCATGGTTTGAATTAGATGCCCCCCATAAACTCATGTCTTCTAAATGCTTCATCCCCAGTGGATGGCAAATTGAGAAGTGGAGCCTTTCTGGAGGAGGTGGGTTGCTGGGGGTGGGCTCAGGGGTGTCAGAGCCAGCTCCCCTTGCCTGAATTCAGCTCACTCTCCTGCTGCTGCTTTCTACCTGCTGTGGGAGAGATGATGCCCATGCCATGCTTTCCCCTGCCATCATGAAGCTTCCCCTTGAGACTGGAAGCCAAAATAAAAGCCTTTCCTGGCATGTTCTTTTCCAAAGCTAGCTAAAACATAGGGCAGCCAGATGCAAAGCATCTTCTGTGTTTGGTGTGGAGAGCATACTTGTCTTCCTCTCACTGGTACTGAGCTGGAAGTTGGGGCAAAAGGAGAAACCTGGCTGTCATTGACCACATTTTTGTTTATGGGTTGTTAGTTGCATAGGCTGTGGTTTGGCTTCCTGGATCTGTTGCTCTCGATAGTTGCAGTTTGGCCTCCTGAACTTGTTACTAGAGATAGTGTGTCCCATTTCAGGCTCCTAATATGGGCGGACTTCTATTATCACATACGGTCTGCCCATTGTCTGCTGCTGGGCTCAGACCCTTACCAGCATAACGCACAAATCTAGAAGCATAAAAGCAAACATTTCTGAGGCCATCTAGGCCCTTCTTTGCTCCCCACAGCACAGCAGACTCTCACCAGTCACCTACCTGCCTGGTAACCAGAAACAATACCACCACTTCTCCACACTTGATGGGTTATTTGATTTGTGCACTCATACGTGGTGTGTTGTGAGTGCATTGTGTGTGTGCACATGTGTGCAGATGCATTGTGCGGGGACCAGAAGAGAAGGCTGTGCCCTCCTCTAGCATGCTTCTGCTTTGTTTCCTCTAAGACAAAGTCTCTCTCTGACCCTGGCTGCCTGTCTCTTTGTCTTCTGATCAGACTGGCTGACCAGCAAGTCCCAGCAACTCTCCTGTCTTTGCTACCCTCAGGACTGGCGTTACAGGCATGTATGGCCACTAGAGACTGAACTCAGGTCCTCCTACTATATATATCCTTATTATCCAAAATTAGATACATTGTATGAACAAATCTTATGATGGTAGCCCTCTTTCTCTTCTTCCTGTTCCCAATCCGCTCCTGCTTCTGCAGGACTTGCTGAGCAGCAATCTCTCCTCAGCCCCTCCATGCATTTTGGATGAGGAGGACAGCATGATACTTGGAGAAGTTCTCCTGGTGCCTCCTGGGCTATTTTCTTTTCCTTGAATTACTCCCTGCACTTGGTAAAACATGTCTCGGGCAATTTTCCTCAGACTTTGAAGCAAAATTTCTGCAGAAGAATTCTAGTCCCGTTAGTAATGCCCAGGCCTTGCGATTTCTCCTCCCTTGATCATTCCTTTACAATAGGTATTGATTTATAAAGTGACAGACACTGTTACCACATCTAAATTTTTTGGATTTCTCATGTGGACTTATGCATTCACCATGGAAAGGGCAACGTAGGAAATTTCCAGAACTCTTGGTTATAAGGACAAGCGGTCTAGAAGCATCCCCCTTGAACACTGTCACCTCCTAGCTGCTCTCCCCAGTGCCTGGCTCGTACACTTCCTACACTTTCCAACAAGGGAAAGAGGACATATTCTCACAGATGCTTTCCATCTGTCATGGTTCCATGAACTGTTCTCCTCAGTGTCTCCCCACCATCACGGTGGGTCCAGTCTACTGACTCAGTCTATGGTAGTTGTAATTCAAGTCCTCTTGATCCATGAGCTTTTTCTATAGGGACCTGCACAACCTTGACCTACTAAGTTCTAACAACAACAGCAGGCCTCATCCTCCTCCTGAGGCCTATTCCAAATCTCTCCTCTCTACAGATTCCCCACAAAGCTCCACTTTGGCAATTATGCTACAACAGATGAGCTGCTTGGTTTTGCTTCAGTGAACCAATTGATCAGACCTTGCTATGGCTCCTCCTGGCTGGTCTCTGGTTCTCTCTGCCCTGTATTCTCTCTCTCCAACAGAGGAAGACTGGCTTCCTCGTAGACACTCTTACAGTCCTCAGCAGACTCCAAAACCATTTCTGTGAGGTAGAATTACTGAATATCCTCGAAAAGGTTTCATCCATCGAGATTACGATTTAAAAATCAACAAAGAACAAAGACTCACCTCAAAAATCTAAGGCATCTGCAATAGAATGCATCTATTGCATGTAAGATATTTCTTATTTTAAAATTAACGCAATGGTTTCCCACTCTCAAGTCCATAAGCAGTGAACATTTGCAACTGGTGTGATGTCACTAGTAATGAGGAATGTTGAACAAATTAATAGTAATAATTAGAATGTCAATCATATGAATGATTTACTTTCTTTGATGAATCAGAACAGATGCAAGGTTATCCTCTGGATGATACCATTCTCATTCACTCTCATTCGCTTCCCAATCTGCTTTCTAAAATTAGAAGAAATAGCTGGAGAGGTAGAGAGAATCCAACGTAACCTGTAATTTATTGTTCCTCTGCTACATCCCTTAGTGAACTATCATTAATGCTACACCATTAATAACCACAGCAATTATGAATTATTATAGAGCTTTGGTGCAGATTTTGTAGGTACTTCTATTTCAACTTCAGTTTTACTCATGGGTGAATTTTTAATAAGAAAAAAGAGATGGGCAAAAATGCACAGGAAATGCAGCTATATTTTGAATTCGCATCCTTCTCCTTTTTTGTTGCTAGGGATTGAACCCAGGACCCCGTGCATGCTAGCAAGCACTATATCACTGAGCTACACCCCCAGCCCTTCCAATATCATCTTTTTAAAAATTCTTATTTATTTGAGAGAGAGTCAGAGAGAGGAGAGACAGGAAAGAATATAGGCAAACCAAGATCTCTTGTCATTGCAAACAAACTCCAGACATATGTGCCATTTTGTGCATCTGGCTTTACATGGGTACTGGGGCATGAAACCCAGGACATCAGACTTTCGAAGCAAGCAACTTTAACCACTGAGCAATCTCTCCAGCCCCAAATATCATCTTTGCAAAGAAAGTTTTCTTCAAACGAAGGTTTTTTAACAAAAATAAAAACCCTAATATATAAAACAATAAGCTTGGGAGAAGATGAACTTGCCCACATGCTCCCCTTTGGTGGCTCCAGAGGCCCATCCTCAGAACAGCAAGACTTCACTGCATATCCAGTGAAAACCAGCAATGACCATTGACCCTACACATTATGTGCGGAACAAGAGATGATGTTCGGGATATAAGTCATGATGCTGTTCATACACAGGGTTAATAATCTAAGTATTTTTTCCTAATGAGGAAGATTTATTTAATAATAGTACCTTAATATTAATGAGACTTGAGGTCAAGAATAAAATATCACCACTCTTGGGAGCTGGAGAGATTGCTCAGTGGTTAAGGCACTTGCTTCAGAGTCTAATGACCCCGATGATTCCTCAATACCCACATGAAGCCAGATGCACAAAGTGGTGTGTGAATCTGGAATTTTTTACAGTGGCTATTGGCCCTGGTGTGCCCATTCTCGCTCTCTCTCTCCTTGCAAATAAATAAAATTATTGCAAAAATACCACCACTCTTGAAATGCTATGTTTTAAAATATTACACATCATATTTTATTCTTGTGAAAGAAAAATTAAATATTTAAATAACTTTTAGTTTTATCATTTACCACTAAAAGTTTTGAGACCTGTATACATGTAAACATACACAGTGTCTATCATACTTATTGCTTTCTGTTTCTGCAACCATTTCACAAAATACCAAACCTGGATATGCACTTTAGAATGAGAAATAACCCATTTGTATTGTGTAAGGAATTTATTGTTAATCTACCTTATCCTATCTTTCTATTCAAAATCTAGATTCAGTTTTTACCAAATTAGTTCAATGAGTTCTCAAAATGAAAAGATATTATACTTTAAGCAATTTATAAATGTAACATTAAAATGTATCAGGAAAAGAAATTTGTCAGAGAAAGATGTTTTCTGCAGAATTCTTGCATTACAACAAAGAGTGTTAAGTTCCATATTCTTCTTCTTTCTCTAAGACCTTTTATTTCTCTAAATTACACACACAGTCAGAAGCTCAGAAGCAATGACAAGCCTCTTAGCATGTTTTCTTTCTGCAATGCATCTTTCCTGTAACCATTTCCACACCAACCCTGGGGGTGAGGAAACCATCCTTATAGAAAATAAAGCCCTAGCTCTGCTCTGAACTTTTCAGTAATAGAAACAACTGCTTTCGTGCACATAATGTAAGAGACAAGAAGAAATATATTTTACTCATCATCTAGCCTCCCTTAGAAAGTAGAGAGATAGACATTATAAACTATGATTAAAATTTCAACTGCAGGGCTGGAGAGATGGCTCTGCGGTTAAGGCACTTGCCTCCAGTGCCTAAGGCCCCGGGTTCAATTCCCCAGGACCCACATAAGCCAGACCCACAAGGTGGTGGCCCTGGTGTGCTCTCTCTCTCTCTCTTTCTCTGTCTCTCTCTCTGTATCTCTACTTAAAAATGAATAAATAAAATAAAAAAATTTTCAACTGCAGAACTTAATTCTGTGAAGGTGTAACCAAATCTAAAGGTCCTTTTCTCTGAAGCTCAGGGCAAGCTGACCTGTTTTCATATTAATCTTTCAAGTGGCCAAACAAGAATTATTCATAGTGTGAATGAAAACCTTTGAACAGTACTTTACAGTTTAATTTCCAACTCATTCTCTTTGAAGAGTATTTCCTTGGCCTCAGTAGAAAATTCTACTACATTATGTACATTATGACTAGATAATCAACACCTAACACATAGAAGTTGAATTTCCCCAGAAAAGTCATAGTAGAATAGTAAATTCTCAATGTATTTGTTTAATTAATTAATATTAGGAGTTTCTTTCGTTAACTTCATGGCAAAACAATGGACAGAAAGGAAGACACAAAGCAATCACATCTAAATTTCCTTTCTTTTCATTTTCCAAAAGGCTGTTAAAGAACAACCGTCAGAGCTGGTCATGGTGGCTCACACCTATAATCCCAGCACTAGGGAGGCTACAGTAGAAGGTTCACTTTGAGTTCAATGCCAGTCTGAGGTTCCAGAATTAGTTCTGGACTAGAATGAGACACTGCATCAAAGCAAAATGCAATAATCCAATATTCAAGCAAGACAAGGGTATAGAACTTAATCTAAAATTTATCTATGTATCTGTATAGAGTTTATCTCTCCTTGAAAATAAAATTATTGCAAAAATATCACCACTCTTGAAATGCTATATTTTAAGATATTATGCATCATATTTTATTCTTATGAATGAATAAATATTTAAATAACTTTCAGTTTTATCACTTACCACTAGAAATTTTAAGACTTGAACACACGTAAACATACACACTGTCTATCATACTTGTAGCTTTCTGTTTCTGCAACCTTTTCACAACATAGCAAAGCTGGATATGCCCTTTAGAATGTGTTGTGGAAGGGAAACATGCATATGGACAGGGTGAGACACGCATTCTCAAGGGATCCCTTCATCCTTAAAGTTACAGAGATTCTCTTTTCTATTTTATTCATCTCTCACTCTCTTCACGTGCTTTTGCAAATCCAAGTACACACTGGTAGACTCTCCACGGGTGCAGAGAAGAATTTTGGATGAAGACATCGACTACTTTGCTTGCACACAGGACTGTTAGCATCTCTGGCATTGTTTTTTCATAATGACATACTGAATTCCATCCCAAGAATGGTTGAAGTCCCGAACCCACCCAAGTTCTGTGTGCACCTGATATAATTAATCATATCCCACTTGTAGCCAGACATAATAGGGTTGAGAACCATGAAGAACACAGTGTCCCTGCCCTCTAGGAACTAATAATCTGGGAAGAAAAAAGACAGGAATATAAATCACTCAGGAGAGCAGCTATAAGAGCTGATTTAGAGCTACAGATAAAATATACACTACAAGAGTAGTAGGAAGGAAAGATTCTTTCTACTAGAGACTCAGTGAAGATTCTATTTCTACATCCCTGAGGGCATTGGCCAGTACTGATCCATTTCAATGTCCCATGACTACAACAGAAGATAAATGTTTAAATTTATAGAGACATTTATAAATCACTAAGACATTCCATGATTTAATTTTATGATTTATACTAAAATTTGAAAGTATATAATATTGTTTTTCAGGATTTTGATATACTATAACTTTGATCTACATCTCATGTTCTTTGCAAAATTAACTCAAAGTGAATCATACATAAGCCTAAATGCACAAACACACACACGAAATCAGTAATAAGAAAAAACACTAGCCATTTTAAATGGCTGAAGGAGTTGAATAACTACTTAGCCAAAGAAAATGTATGGCTGAAAAAGAAAACGTGAGCAGACACAAAGTCTCATTAGGCATCACATAAATTCAAGGCTTAGAACCACAATGAAATGCCACAACATACATTTCTGATGTCTAATGTTTTTAAAATCCCACCCAGCTGTGGACCCTGTGCTCATCACCAGCCACCTGGACGGCAAGAGCAGGAGAGTTCTGGAAGTAACAAAATAGTCTTAGATTGGATTTGAAGCCCACTCTACAGGAAGGAAATCTGGACTGGTACTATACATCTGGCCAAAAGAGGGATCTAGATCTTGGGGGGCTAATATGACAGCATGTCAAACTACCCTCTAAATATCTATGTTTGCTCCCATAGATTCGTGCTGTGTACAGCCTCAAACACAGAAGTTTCTTTATGCAGAAAGTAGAGGTGATCACAGAGATACAGACAAGACAAAGTTACCAAGAATCAGCAACTAGTTGGTGCTCAGCCCCAGTGGTGGTTTGAATGAGAGGTCCCCATAGCCTCATGTGTTTATGATTAGGCTTTATACTCAATATCCAGCTGGTGGTAACTTGGCATTGCCTTGCTGGAAGAGATGTGTCACTGGGGGTGAAGCTTGAGTATATTAGCACAGCTCCAATATTTAGACCACTTCCACCTATGTATATATTATAGGTCACTCAGACTACTTCCTTCCCCTGCTGCTCCTCACAATGTGAGCTCCTGTCCTGTTCTGCCATGGTGAAGTTTCCCCTTGAGACTTTAAGTGGAAATAAACCCTTTTCTCCAACCAGATGTGTTGTTCTCGCCTCCGTTGGCCTCCGCAGAGGGAGGAGCAAGCTGTCTGCTATCTCAGGGCTGGGGTCCACAGAGCTGGGGGGCTGACGCAGGGGGGGTCCGGCGAGACACAGACGCAAGCAGATGTGTATAGTATATCCACGTGGTTCTTTATTCAATTGGGGGAGCTTACATTTATAGGAAAAAGAGGGTCAGGGGGATGGGGAATAGGGAAGAGAAAAGGAGATTGGTTGATTGGGGTGGTGAGTTAGCGGCCTGCACTGGGATAGGTGAGTATGGACAACCTGAGAATACCTCATTTGGGGGCCTGAGTGGTGGAAAATATGTGATTCTAGCCATAGTCCGTGGGGATGGGTACAAGGAAGTTTTTATGATACCCATTGCCAGTCATGCTGAGATAGGAATGCTGGTTCCTGTGGCTGGCCCATGGGGGTTGGGAGTCAGGGTTGATGGAGCAGGGAAACGCCTACCAAATTATTGGGGTTTCACCTCACTCATACATCCTTAACCCTTTGTTCTCTGTGCCCTCAGTAGCAGTGCCAACAGGCAGTGCCCAACACAGATGCTTTTGGTTGGGTATTTTATCTTAGCAACTAGGCATTAATTACAACAGCCCTAAATATGACATCTAAACCACACCCTCCAAGGCTCAAGGAAACTCATGGAAGAGGGGGAGGAGAGAATGTAAGCACCAAAGGATGAGGAGTTTATGGGGGACACCTGAATCAAAGCACCATGCTCCGAAACAGAAGTCATCATGGTTACCCTGCCCTTCCAGGCCCCCATCAGGTCATAGTACTCTTCTCGGCTCACACTTATTTTCAATAGTTTATTTTTCAATAGCATACAATGTATTTTGGTATCATTATGGCATTTTCAAGCACAATTGTAGCTGATTCACCTCCCTCCTAATCACCTTCCTTTCCCAGCCCTGTTGGTCTCCTCCTCCCTCTCTGCTTCCTACTTCTGCCCTTCACCCACCCTTCCTCATAATGGTTTTTTTTTACTCTTTTGGTCACCATTCTACCTGCATAGGCTTTACCCATGTCCCCCCCCCATGCATACATACATGGAGATATTACACATTAGGAACTACACACGGGAGAGAACGTGTTTTGGGCTTTCTGAGTTTGGGTCACCTTGCTTAATAGAATTCTTGCCAGAACCATTCATTTTCTTACAGCTTATTTTTCTTTATGGCTGAGGGAAATTCTGGTGCGTATATGTACTGGTTCTTTATCCCTTCATCTGTGAATGGGCATCTAGGCTGACTCCATCTCCTAGTGCTTGTGAAGAGGGCAGCAATGGAAGAAAATGGATGTGGTGTATCTCTAGTTGGATATGGAATCCTTTGGGTCTATGTCCAGGAGTTAGGCCCCACATTTATATTCATAGCAGGAACCACCAACTTGGTGAAGACACAAACCCTCAGCTGACCAGGGCCATCTCTGCTCCTCGACAGCCCCCACGAACCTATGACACCACTCACTATCTGAGCTGCACGTCAAAGATCACTCACTGAGCATGACATCGTGCCTTGTATGTCTAGCAAGGTGCTTGGTTATGTGGATCGAAGCCCCAAGTCAGAGAACTTGCTGGAATCATCTTGGTGGAGTTTTTCCTTCAGAAAACTGACAGAGAGTTTTCAATTCTTGGGAAATGTCATGGATTTTCTCACAGCCGCATCTAATAAAAACTGTGCCAAAAATAAGTTTGAAATCTGAAGAAGAGATTAAATCAGAATCCACAGGATTGCATTTCAACCTCAGACTCCAGAAGCTCTTTCACGGTCTCTCAGCTCAAAATGAAGAAATGTTAACTTTTGATGGTGTTTATAGCGCAGTGTTCAAAACACAGCATAGTCTGAAAGAGCCATACTTGACACTGGGTTTCTAAACAGCCCTTCTTTCTCCTGTGTAATGGGCCTTAAGTGGATGCCGTAAAAACAAAGAGCAAGCAATTTTGCCAGGCAGAAAATTACCGAGAGGTGTGGTTACACGGTGAGAGATGAAGGCTGCAGACATAACAGGCTGCACAGTGGTTGGTAAGCATGAAAGCAAGAAAGGAGAGAAGGTCCCAGGAGAGCCCGAAGGACTCTGAGCTGATAACTATTGTGGCCAAAGGAAACCATTTTTCTGAAAAGCTTGTTTAGACTCATTTTGTATCATATAGTCTGTAATTTTCAAGGTATTTTTACAAACCTTACTTCAAATGAACTTCACCCTAATGTCACAAGGAAGACAAGGCAGGTATGAGCACTTCTACTTGACAGCGATCGTGCCCAAGGGTCACACTGTCAGCTAGTGGATCCTGCACGTGAAACAGATCTGATCCTTACACTTCTAGCATTCCTTCTCTTTATTCATGCTGACCTTTAAAAAAGGTAAGGATGTCAGCAGGCATGGTGGCATACGCCTCCTCCACACTTGGGAGGCAGAGACAGGAAGATCGTGAGTTCAAACACAGCCTAAGTTACCCAGAGAAATCCTATCTCAAAAACACAAACCGGAGCTGGGGCCGTGGCTCAGTGGATAAAGCAACTGCTGAGGCTAAGCACAAATACCCCAGTTCAGGTCCCCAGAACCCATTTAAAGCCAGACACCATAGCGGGTACCTGTATTTCCAGCACCTACCCCAAGAAGGGAAGTAGAGACAGGACAGCTAGCCTGGCAAATGGAACAGGGAACATCGAGAGATCCTTTTTCAAACAAGGTGAAGGTGAGGCCCAACATCCAAGGTTGGCTCTGACCTCCACACATGTTCCTTGGCACACATGTGCTCGTGCACATACACACAAGACACAGACAAAGCTAGAACAAAATAAATGTAAGGATGCCATCTTCCATTCTGGGAGAAAACAACAGCAGGAACAACACATTGCTGGGTTCAGGTCTCTAGCTTCCTGCCGAACTCCTTTACTTCTCCACCCAGCTTCTCAAAGGATGTCCTTGGAATACAGAATCCCCACTCAAAATTGCTCTCTTGAAAATTGATAACTGAAAATTTTAACCACCTTTTTCAGACTTCATTGCCCCACCCTCCATCGGTGTTTAGGTGTGTTAACCATAAATTCACTTAAAAAAAAAAAACCTCAAAACTTACTAGGTCATCAGCAGATGAGGGCTTCAAGAATAATGGGCTTGTGCTTGATCAGCTTTGGGGGACTTGGTTTTGCCCCTGCTCCAACCCTAGTCAGTGTTTCTCAGGGTATCAATGCAGGTTGCCTTTTAAAAGGATTGAGCGATTCACGAACATCCCGCTAAAAACAGACTGTATAAGCAGTGCATTTAGAAAATGCTACGTTATTCCTTAGCCTGGAATAATCACAAAACACTTTAGCGACTTTTGAAACTGTGACAATGCACTAGTACTGCATGCTTACTCTGTGAGCTAAGCAGGTGAGAGATACAGATATCGATGTAGATATGGGAAGGATACAGGATTTCTCTCTTAGCAACCAAGTTCAAGGTGTATCTTATCATAAATGATATTATACATTTGAATTAAATTATATTGAATAATTACTTTTGAAAACAGGATTAAACTCACTCACCACGACTCAGGGAACTGAGCGGAAGAGGGGACGGAAAGATTGTGAGAGCCGTGGTGGGGGAGATTATCAGAGGCATGGCACCCCTCAGTAACAACACACTTGGGTCAGGAGAACACGGCTGAAGACTGGGCTATCCATGCTCCCCTACCACAAAGACTGATACAGACGGCCCACGGAGGAGGATATCCAGCTGACTGGGGATGGGGAAGGGGGGCAACGGGGAATTGGGGATAACAACTCATGGTTGGCCCACTAGACAATGTAACTTATTGTGGATAATAAAAAAAGAAAAAAATAAAAGAAAACAGGATTAAAACCTTTACGAAAGCCATCAAAATTTATCAGTTCACAACACTATGACCATCCCTTTGAACACTCACCATTCTCATAATAGAGCTACGTGGTGATTACTACAGATCTCATGACCTGAATAACCATGATGATAATAGTGGTATGGGGAATAATCCAAAATGAATTAGAATATTGGCTTCCCCACAAGACAATTTCTTAGATCTTATCTGAATGAATTTCATAATTTTAAAATAATGTTAAAATTTAAAACACAATAGGTAAGTGTCAGAAAGGAGAAAGGAAGATAAGATAGGACAAGAACACATTGTTCATTTGGAAAAAGACATCACAAAAACTAAGCATGTGATCAGAGGGGTTTGAGCATGTCTTTCATGAGGGGCTGCAGACTGGGTGGATTGTTAATCATTCATGCCGATGTGCTGAAACCCCAGTGAGAACTCGGGATACTAAGGCTGCTGGGGTGAGCTCCTCTGGTTGGCAGTACTTTTGAACATGGATGTGGCAGGTGGACATAATACTGTACAGATCTACAGAAGAAAATGGTGATGGGAAGCTTGCACTGAGGACCTCCCAGACCTCTCCTCATGCCTCTCTCCCCGTGGCTGCCTGTGTCTTTCTGGTGCAGTACAACTGGAGTCTTAAGTACAGCTCCTACCTAAGATTGAGGAGTCATTCTCACAAATCACCAAGCTTTAGGGAGTAGCAGAAATCTCTGATTCGTAGCCAGCTGCTCCAAACCGAAGGCAGCCGGGGACCTCAAACTCAAGGTGGGTATTTGAAGTGAATGATGGAGAACTGTGACCTTAACACTTGTGGCTTTTGCTGCGTATTGAGTGTCAAAAGTCACTGTCACCACTTAGCAATGTTAGAGAAAAATTAAAAATTAGAATAAAAGTAGAAAATCTCAGGACAAGAGGGAGTTAATTATTAATAAAAGGAAGTAGGAAAAGTGAAATATCTACCCCAGAATGGTATGTTGGTACGCGCCTCCCCCACCTCCCCCTGCCCCTATAATCCTGCCTTTGTTTCCCTGTAATCTTGCATCTGTGGTTAAGTCCAGTAAAGACTGAGAATGGGTTCTATAGATATGGAAAGAATGTGCAAATGCCCAGGTTACTGGAAAAGTCTGTAAAGATTCCCTGAATTGTGATGTATGTTTGGATTCATTTAAAGCGTCTGCTGAACTTAGCTCTTGGCTTTTTTGCCTCTGTCCGGCTATGGATACGCACTTGAGCCCTGGGCATGCCTGGTTATTTTTAATAAAACCCTTTGCGTGTTGCATAGGAGAGTTGGTCAGAGTCTTCTTTTGAGTTGGGGGTCCGGGGTCCTAACAGCAACAAGTAAAAGGATGTTGAGATTTATTGCCATTCTTTTTTCACAGATTAGGAAGCTGAGGTACCACCTACTGTAGTCCAGGTGCCAGGTAGATGAAGCTCCATGTCACCTCAGGCAGACCTGGTTAGAGTCCACTGACTTCTCCTCACCATGGGGCTGCACCACATGGGAAATACGGGAAAACTCCCAGTGCAGAAACCTTCCAGCAGTTTCTCAATCCCATTTCTCTCATCCACATCTACTTAGAGAAAAATCTTTTTTGGAAATTAAATTTTATTGTATCCCTACACATCTTTGACTTCACTTTTCATGGAAGCAATATTCTCTTCTTTTTACATTTATATTTCATCCGTTTATGTAATATTTAAACAAATTACATCATTTCAAGTACAACTGGCATACATAGATTTGAAGGAAACCACCATTCTTTCTGCAATCAGACAGCTCAAATGGGAAAGCCAATGTGCCACAGCTGTTTTCTGACACGAGTGTGCAGTCTGTGCACACTCTATGTGCAAGATTTATGGAGGGAAGGAAAAACAACAGTGAAATAGGAAGAGTGAAGTTAAGAGACATCCTGATGTTAAAGGGGGAGAAGCCGACAGTGAACACGACCTCCCGTGAGCCTTCTCCCTGGCTCAGGTCCAGAAGCTCTGATCTGGCTCAAAGGATACCTGTTCCTTTGGCCCTTTTCTCATCACTCCCTCTATAACACTCTTCCAGTTTCACATGCACGCAGCATTGATGGAGACCCTCTAAGTTATTAATTTATACTTGAACATATGTCCTCTTCAAGTGTGTTTGACAGATGAGGCATTGCACAGAGGTCAGCGGGGCTTCCTGACTCTCTACCCCTCTATCAAGCCTAGGATATCTCATCCCCTTATCCATTACAGATGGCAGCCATTTCAGCGATGCCTTCCTGGGCTCTCTGAAACCTGCAGGCCTCTAACTTTCACCTACCTAGCCTTATCCAACCCGGGAAAAGGACCTGGATTCTAACAAATAAGGATGTATGAAGTCACCTGGATACACCTACTGCCTGGCCTCAGTTATTACACATTTCCAGAAAAAAATGGTTTAACACGCATCATTTTTTACATCATTCCAAAAGTCTCTAGCTGAAATGGTTTCTTCTGTGTCATTATCATAAAGTGGTAGAAGTCTCTTTTAGCACATTTAAGTATTTTTTCACATTTTATCTCCCTTTTAGAAAACAGTTGCCTTTATGTTACAGTCATATCCATTCATTCAGAAAATGTTGAACTCATACCTTCCTTGTTATTAGTATCAGTCCTGTGTTACCAGTATACTCTGGTCTCTTTTAGGTCAGGTAAGTCTTATACATATAAGTCTTTTACTATCAGCAATAAAAATGATATAAATATAGGACTCTATGTTTTGTTCTTGCAAATTTGAAAATCACATTCATCTCATTCTAGTCTCACTACAACCACCACTTGTGTGTAGTGGGTTGTATTATTTTCCTAATATTTACTATCTCTCCCTAATTATTATCTGTCATGGTTTGATACAGGTGTCCCCCACAAACAATTGAATGTGTTCTGATAGATCTATCCTCAGCTGATGGCAATTTGGGAATTAGAACCTCATTAGAGCTGTGTTGTTGGGGGTGGGCTTATGGGGGTTATAAGCCAGCTTCCCCTTGCCAGTATTTGGCACACCTTCCTGCCGCTGTTTGCAGCGCTGTGGCAGAGGTGATGTCCAGCCCTCTGCTCATGCCATCGTTTTCCCTGCCAGAATGGATCTCCCCTCGAGTCCGTAAGCAAAATAAACCCATTCCTCTACAAGCCGCTTTTGTTTGGGTTCTTTCTGCGCAGCAACTAGAAAGCTGACTGCAACAGTTTTGGTACCAGGACATGGGGTCATCTGTTGCTGCTGAAACCCTGATCTTGTGACTTTGGTTTTCTGGAAGTGATCTACAGGAGGAATGTGGAAGGATTTGAACTCTCAGCCTAAGAGATGCCTCGCAGTGTTGTGAGTACAGCTTCATGGATCATTCTGGTCAGAGTTGAAAGACCTGAATGTATTGAGAACTATGGACTGTGAGGTTTGGCTTATGAGGGGGAGAAAGAACTTTATCAGGACTGTGCCAGAAGCAGTTTGTGTGAAAGGCTTGCTGTGTTCTGTCTGCCTGTGTCCTGGGAATCTGTGCAGGGTTGTTTTACGTAAAGATGGACTGGTGTGAGCAGATGGAGATGGCACAGAAAGAAGATCTTTGGGTCGAAACTGCTGCCCTTTCACCTGCAATTGTTTGAGAGATGAAAACCATTGAGATTCAGCCAGCTGGTCTGCACTGGAACAACAGGAAGAATGCGGACTTTTGAAGTAAGGGGCCTGAATGCTTTGATCCCCCCTGGATTAACAAGTTGGTAGCCCACCTGGTTCTGTGGAATGGAGATTGGCTAGAAAGAGAGGGTCATTGGATTTGCAACACAGTTTTGTTTTTGAAAAATGGCCATCGGCATGTGAAGCAGGTGTGCAAGGTTGCCTGCA
>PVHP010034706.1:0-18892 GCA_004024765.1 Zapus hudsonius
GGGGTTTCTGACCTCATTCTCCAACACCCTCTTAACCCTTTGTGCTCTGTGCCCTCATCAAGCAATACCAACAGTGGAGGAATGGGTTTATTAGGCTTATGGACTCGAGGGGAGACTCCATCCTGGCCAGGAAAATAATAGCATGATCAGAGGGGTGGACATCACCTCTACCACAGCACTGGAAACAGCAGCAGGAAGGTGTGCCAAACACTGGCAAGGGGAAGCTGGCTTATAACCCCATAAACCCATCCCCAACAACACAGCTCCATCGAGGTTGTAAAATCCAAACTGCCGAGGATCGATTACCCAGAACACATTCATTTGTTTGTGGGGACACCTGGATCAAACCATGACACTCTCCTCATCTGCTTGCAGCTCTACTCCAGTCCTTCCCTAAAAACCTCAATTTTTCTTAAATGAATCTTAAATGAATGCAGTGTTTTCCACACGAGAGCATGTTTCATTCTTCCCACGTGTTTATGACTCTGCTCTAGCCTTCCTTCCCTGACCCCAATCTCCCTTATATAAACCCCACAACTTGTGATTTTTCCCTAAATAAACTTAATAATTCCATAATTTATCATTTTTGAGTTTGTCTTTATCAATTCTTTGTTATAGATAGGACAGGACACAAAATTGGAGCTCATAAACTTGGGAGACCCTCCTGGAATTCCCAAATTCTGCATCAGAGACAGGAGAATCCCCAGGAACTCTGAGGACAGGCTACCCTGGTGTATGCAGTGGTGATGAACAAGAAGAGAGACCCTGCCCGAAACAGGATAGAAGGTATCAACGTCTGAATCTTTCTATCGACCTCCACATGCATGGTGAGGCATGATGTGTATGTGTCTGTTCCCTCTCTCTCTCCCTCCCAGCTGAGCTCCGTGTTGCATACAGCTAGATGTATACAGCACAGCCCAGGGATGGAATTTAGAGCAGTGTCATTAATCCACAAGTAAGGCCCAGTCCCAAGTCAGGAACAGGCAGAGCTAATATTTTCATTGTTGAAATTGAGAAGCTGCTTGATTCAGCAAGTCTTGCAGCCACAAGTTGTCGGGAGAGAAAGCATTATGGGCCCAGCCAGACAGGAGCTGTCGCTGTGTCTGACTTTTTAAAAAATCTCAAGCCAAAAAGTCTTCGCCACAAGGCTCAGGAGCAGCTGTGTTTCCTGTCCACACTATGGATGCTGAAATAAAGCAGGTCAATCCCACAGTCATTTCCATCTGGCTTCTGTCACACACAGGATTCACAGGATTGTAATGCTAATTATAGCCCTTCAGAAGTGTTACCTGGAGAAGTGGATACTGATACAGAAGCTCAGGATCCTAGGTAGAAGGCTCTGAGACAGTGTTTTTTTCTGGGTCCTATCAGATGGTTTAAATTACTCCTAATTTAAGATAAAATTTCCCTATGGCTGTCACTCTATGAGCTGGGTTCTGCCCTTGCAAGAAGGATGGTGCTTCCCTAGGAGGGTCATTTAAGAATTGTATCTTACATCCTCATTCCCTTCAAACATGTTGATACTGAGACTCCTTGCCTCACTCTGGGTTCCTAGAACTGAAGGCATAATACAAGACAATGTCTGACCTTCCTCAGACACAAGGAGATATTCACCTTCCAGGTGACCAGATTTCAGCTCTGTGTCTCCCTGAGGTTCCTAGGAGGACCCTAAGGATAAAACTATACAGCTTTAATGGCCACTGCTGACTCATGGCTTCTCTGTTTCCTCCTGATGAAATTACCCAGGCCAGTATTTCAAGTGGCAGGCTGTGGTTTCAACATCCTCATGTTGTATTTCTGCAATTGATTTATTAGACTGTGAAGGGAATCTCTGGGGTATCTTCTCAGAGCATCTGTCCCTCCTCACATCCTGGTGAGGTTGTGGATTCAACCACACTGGGAACCCATCTGTGAGCTAGTCAAAGTGAGGCAGGCAAGTTTAGGAGTAGCTTAGAACCTGGGACTTTGACATTTTTAGGTGCTTGGCTTGAGCCACACACACACTCCTTTCCTAAAATGCAATTGGGACCCCTTGCATTGTGCTTCACCTGCACCCCACTCCAAATAATGCACAAGGCCGGTCCACCCCAGCACCCCCTGAGAGCTCCTCTTATGCAACCAAATGTATCCGGAAACCAATCCAAGAAACTAAGGGTAATGAACTGACCCAACCTGAACTAGTATTGGCTGCATGTGTAGTAAGGCACACTGTGTCCTATTGCAACGTCAGACCTCTCTGCAGAGGCAGCCCCCTCCCCTTGAGTGGGAGGTAGCTAGTTAGAGCTACAACCTAGGGGCTGATTGGTCAAATATGAACCAATCAGCTGTCTCTCTGACTCACCTGGGGAGAACTTAAATTGACTTCCCTAGAGGAAGAGGCCTCTTTTCCCCCACGTGGCAATGGAGTAAAGAGACTGCTGATCCAGGCCTCAGGATGGTAAGGCTTTCCCCTGCCCCAGCTAATGGCTGTGGTTGGGGGCAGGTTCCAGACTTTTTCCCTCATGAATTTCTCCTTCTCATGACGAGAGCTCTCTATTATCTTTTCTGTTTACGCTTATTTAGCTAAATAATATAAGTTCTGTTAAACTCTCTGACACTTGTTTTCCCCACACTGGTGGCTGGAGAACTCTGTAACTTCCTACTGGTGACTGGGAGACTTTCCCTATCCAATTCCCCTTTCCCTAAATCAATAAATTAGAATAAATGTGTATAATTAAAATTCATTTCTGTCCCTGTGTATAAATTCTTTTTGCATCAGAGGACACGAACTCTGAGGAGGAAAGGGGGGGGGGGTTCTAAAACTCTCTCTCGGAGGAGGAAGGGGGGGTTCTAAAACTCTCTCTCTCTCTCTCTCAATCCCCATGTCCTTATGATATTAATTATCAATAATCCGTATCACTCTGAATGAATTTTTAGGGGCCCCAAAACCTCATTTACCATTTTATGCCTGTGCATGACTATCATAACCAGGATACATCCTGGTGAAAGGACTTGCACAATGAGCTCACCTATCAGTCCACACCAAAAGACTGCCCACCCCAGCCCCTCTCAACCAACTGCTCTTCCTCAGAGCCACACGAAGGGAAGCTCCTTGCAGTCACTCTATCTCAAAGTGGCCTGTGCTGTCTCTTTAAGTAAAAGTCCTTGCTGCTTTGCTATCTACACACACTTCCTTCTCTTAACAAGACACCTGGTGCAGACAAGACCACTGGCAATCAAAGGTCCATGGTGAACACGTCATGTGTTGGTCCCTCTGTTCGGTGTCTTTGGTGATCAATAGAAATGATTTTATGCTTTTGCTCTCAATTTGAAAGAAACTCCTTCCAGCACATAAGAGGCATTCATATTTGCTTAATGTTTGCCTTGTGCCAAGTAAAAATAAACTATAATTTAATGGATTACTGTTTTTAAAAAAAGGCCCATGATGCCTGTGACAACTATCAGAATGACCAGTGAGTCAGCTCGCCACCTTCCTGTCAGAGCTGGTAGCCTTTCTTGACTGTGTAAAGATGAGTCAACAGAAATGGGTCATCTCAGTGGCGAAGGTCTACACGTGTGTAAATGCTGCATTATGTGACCATTACCATCATGTCATTTTTCCTCTGTATTTACTAACCTTGTTCTTGCTGTGATGAAATGCCTTCAGTTGCATCTCTCCCGCACTTTCTATGGTATTTCTTTTTCAAGCTTCTCTCTGTGGCCTTGGAGATCTGTTCTGAATGATGTGTTCAATTGTATCACCTGTTGAATTGGGGACCTTCCTTAAAACGTTTACCTTTAAAGACAGGCAATGTTAAATCCAGGATTACAGCCATCTAATTAAGTTGACCCTAAATGGTTGCCTGGACAGCTGCTTTGAGTTCCTAAGGAGAAAGGCTCTCAGAGACGCGCTGCTAATATGTGGTCATTGAATCTGCAAAATCAAGAATCTACCTTGACCAGTTTTTCCTTTTTCTCTTCCCTTCCCTCTTCCTCCTTCTCTTCTTCCCTCCCTCCCTCCCTCCCTCCCTTCCTTCCTTCCTTCCTCTGTCCCTTCCTTTCTCCCTTCCTTCCTTCCTTCCTTTATTACTTCCTTCTTCCCTCCTTCTCTCTCTTTCTGATAAGGCTTTGAACTTGCTATGTAGCCAAGAATCACCTTGAACTTCTGATTCCCCTGCCTCCACCTCCTGAGTGCTGGAGTTACAGGCATGTGCCTCAGCCTGGTTTGTGTCGTGCTGAGGATTGAACCCAGGTCTTCATTCATGCTAGGCAAGCACTCTACCATTTGAGCCACATCTCTAACCCCCGACTAACCCTTCTACTAGCATTATACATGTGTTGTCAATGCTGAGATTTCTCAGTACACCAAAAAGTTCTACAAGAAAAGAATGGATACGAGAAGGACATCCACTGGAAAATTTTGCTCTTTAAACTTAAATTTAATTGGGCCTCTGGAGTATCTGTTAGGTCGCAACCTTAAAGACACTTACTGAGTGCAGAATGCTGTCCTCACTGGCTTCTTAGTGTTTTCCAGCAAAGCAAGACTAGCTCTGCTGGAATGCTGACTCTGTCCTTCTCGGCACATCCAGTCCATTTGCCAGGGACTTAGGGAACATTCTGGGATCCCGTTATGCTGGGCTCCCAGGCGGGGCCACTCTCATGCTCTGGGGCCTTTCACCCCTCTAAGTGTTTGTGACTCACTCAGCCTCGGGTGGACAACAGCGCTTTGTGAAAGGCACTTCATCTGCCTCTTCATCGCGTCACGTCTGTGGACACTTCAGAACAGCAGACACATTCCACAAGAGGCCTTTTCACAATGCCCATGCTGAGTGCACAAAGGACGGTCCTAACTGGGCCAGCAGCTGCCCAGCACAGCTTTCCGGGTGAGGAGTCACGTCTGCTTACTCAGTCTTCCCAGGACCTCCATCCTGCCCGCCTCTGCCTGCTCACTCAGCTGGCTCAAATGTACAAAGGCAGCTGGTGACCCCTTTGCTCACTGCCTTGGTCCTTGCCAAGATGGGCACCATGTGGGAGGCCTCACGGGGTAGCCTCTGACACCTTTCCACTCTTTGGCATTTAGAACAGAGATCACTGGTGAATTGTCTGGGAGGCTTGTCAGTCATGGATGGTGGCTTCCTGCCAGACAAAGGAAAAGGGTGACAGAGCTCCTCTCATGCCACCCTCCTGCCCTGAGCTGGCTTCTGGGAACACTTGGTATGGGGCCAAATTCCACAGAGGGTGCCTAGGATAGGCAGGCCACTACAGGACTGCCATGCACAGCACAGGGCTAGGGCATTTCACATCCGAAGGATGCAGGGATCCCACCCAAGGGAAGTGACCATTACCATCATGTCATGCTTAGACTGGCAATGCTAGACAGCATCCCCTCATCGCCTGGATCTTTCCCAACTAATTCATCCAGAAGAGAGTTGAGATGCTCTGTGGGTTTCTGCACCAGTGACCCAGGCAGCATGCCCCTGAGGACAAAGCTGTTGCTTTTGGAAGACCTGCCACAAACCCACACTGGATAGTTTTTGTTATAGCAAACTGATGGTTTGCTCCAGGTGTCCCCCACCAACAATGAGTTCTGAATGTTTAATCCCCAGCTGATGACAGTTTTGGAACCTTGTTGGAGCTGTGTTGTTGGGGCAGGTTTATGGGGGTTCTAGCCAGCTTCCCCTTGCCAATGTTTGCCACACCTTTCTGCTGCTCTTTGCAGTGCTGTGGTGGAGGTGATGTCCACCCCTCTGCTCATGCCTTCATTTTCCCTGCCATCATGGAGCTTCTCAAGTCTGTAATGCAAAATAAAACCATTCCTCCACAAGCGGCTTTTTGCTGGGGTCTTTGTTGCAGTGAGAAGGCTGATTATAACTACTAATAAAAGCAAAGGGAAGCAATTCACGCCGGAAGTGAAAACACCCAGTAATGTGAGTCTACTTGAAGTCAAATGAGTTCACATTAAAGCAACATGTTGCTTGATTGAATGGTTTGTGAACATTGTAATACTCAGAAGCAGGGTTGATGGAGTGGCTATGTAGTCCAAGCTGGCCTTGAACCAATCCTCTTGTCTCTGCCAGAGAGCTTGGATTACAGGCACAGGCCGCTGCACCCATCTCAAACCTTGCTTTTCCTTGCCATGGTTAATTGTAGCAGCCAACCGACAAGTCCTGCCTGTACCCTTAGTCCTCATACCAGGCATCCAGGCGGGTCCTTAAGACCCACACGTTTCCTTTGACCTGGCCCATTCTTCAGTGTCCTGCTTACCTGTTGGGCACTGCCTGTTGGTGCTGCTACCGAGGGCACAGAGAACAAAGGGTTAAGGATGTATGAGTGAGCTGAAACCCCGATAATTCGGTAGGCGTTTCCTGGCTCCATCTACCCTGACTCCCAACCCCCATGGGCTAGCCACAGGAACCAGCATTTCCATCTCAGCATGACTGGCATTGGGTATCAGAAAAACTTCCTTGTACCCATCCCCACGTATTTCCCACCACTCGGGCCCCCAAATGAGGTATTCTCAGGTTGTCCATACCCACCTATCCCAGTGCAGGCCACCAACTCACCACCCCCATCAACCAATCTCCTTTTCTCTTCCCCATTCCCCATCCCCCCTGACCCCCTTTTCCTATAAAATGTAAGTTCCCCCAATTGAATAAAGAACCACATGGATATACAATACACATCTGCTCACCTCTGTGTCCTGCTGGACCCCCCTGTGCCAACCCCCGGCTCTGTGGAACCCAGCCCTGAGACAGCCAACAGCCGACAGCTCGCTTCGGCTCCCACCGCTTCTCTGTTTTCCCTCTGCAGAGGAGAAAACAACACTTACCCTTAGGGGGGCACTAAGAGGTGATCTCATCAACTCCCCTGGACGGGAGCCTCTACTTTCTCCCTGGTTGCACCCTAAAGCCCCACTCCGCCTTTCCCCCTTAGATGGTTTAAATATGTATCTCAAAGTTTAAACGTAACCAGGCAACTCAAATGTTAATAATAGTGGAGTTTGGGAGACATAATTAATATGTAAGATAAGGTCATGAGCCGGGCACACGCCTTTAATCCCAGCAATTCGGGAGGCAGAGGAAGAAGGATCACCATGAGTTTGAGGCCACCCTGAGACTACATAGTGAGCTCCAGGTAGAGTGAGACCCTACCTCAAAAAAAAAAAAAAAGATAAGGTCATGAGGTTAGAGCTCTATATGACATTAGTGTCTTTAAAAGAAGAGAGTTTCAGGCTAGCACCTTGCTCTCTTGTACCAGGCAATGTCTTTCATCACGCTGTGATGCAGCAAGATGACCATCAGCAATGCCAACACCTCATTTTTGAACTTTCCAGACTGGCAAATGCGTTTAACCCCAGCACTCGGGAGGCAGAGGTAGGAAGATTGCTGTGAGTTCAAGGCCAGCCTGAGACTACATAGTGAATTCCAGGTCAGCCTGGCTAGAGTGAGAACCTACCTCAAACAAAAAAAATAAAAGAAATACATTTTTTTTCTAAATTACTCAGGTATTTTGCTATAGCCACAGAAAACAGATGAAGACATCCCTACTCCCCACATCTTCCTGTGCCAACGACACTGATTACTGAGCAGATGGTGGTTAACCCATAGAGTCCACTGTGAGGGGTGGCCACCCTCAGGCTAGTGCCCTCACCACTCCATTTCGAGTGGGAGACGGGTGCGTGCCCAGGTGGTGAGGCACGCTCTCGGGGAGGTCAGAGGGGGGGCTGTGGGTGTCCTCTACTTCTTGTTCTCTTTATTGTCCTGAGAGTGAGTCTTCCATTAAGCCAGAGCTTCCATTGTTTAGTTAGACCAGCCACTCTCCCGTTTTACCCCCCTCGGCGCTGCATAGCCCATCTAGCTTTTCGTTTTTTAACATAGGTGCTGGGGACCTGAGGGCCCTCATGCTTGTGCAGCAAGTGCTCTACCTCCTTAGCCACTTTAGAAACATTTTTAATATTTTTACTTTTAACTTATTTATTTACAAGGTGAGAGAGAGAGAGAGAGAGGGAGAGAGAGAGAGAGAGAGAGAGAGAGAGAGAGAGAGAGAGAGAGAGAGCGCGAGAGAGCGATTGAGAATACGGGTGCACCATGGCCTCCAGCCACTGTAAATGAACTCCAGATGCATGCTCCACTTTGTGCATCTAGCTTTGTGTGGGGACTGGGAAAGCGAACCTAGTTTGCTAGGTTTTGTAGGTCTTCTCTCCAGCCCTTCACCACGTTTGTGGTTCCTTTATTTCACCTCTTCGTCCCTTGTCCTCTGGTTTTCCTGTTAGTTCTAACACACCACACATCTTTGTTCTTGGTGACTTGCTCACGCTCCTCCCACGTCCCCTTCGGAGGCCTGTCTCATCTTTGCCCGTGCCTTCGGTGGTCTCCAGGAGCAAATAGTCCCCTCACAGACAGCCTGCATAGACTTCCCTGTATGTGTCTTTCTCACTGAGTCCCGGTGTCTTTGAGGGCCACACCCACAGCTTACCTCTCGCTTCATCTCCAGCACCTAGCGCTGAAGTGTCACAGAGCAGGGGTCGACAGGGGTCGCTGTAGAGGGAGCTGGCCCTCAGCTCCATTAAGTCTATGAGCTCTATGCTGATCTTGGACATTGCAACAATTTCTCGTCGTGTTCAGCCTCTTACCTTCTCTCTCGCTAGACGTTCACTCAATAGGCAGGGAGGAGCTGAGGGCCCTTGACAAAGGGCTTTCCAGAAATGGGATGTAGTCCATGGCTGGTAGGAAGATTGCTATGAGTTCGAGACCACCCTGAGACTACTTAGCGAATTCCATGTTGAAAAACTAAAACAAAAAAAAATTCCTAAGCAATGTAAACAAGTAGACAAAGAGACATGTCATAAACGGCTGCCATGTAAATACCAAAAGACCCCAAATGCCAGTCAATTAATGGGCTAATGAAATAAATATTTATTAAACAATGAAGTACAAGTGGCCAATGAGCATAGGAAAAAATGTTCGACATCCTTAGCATCAAAGAAATGCAAATCCAAACTCAGTAAGTTTCTACCTCACCCCGGTCAGAATGGCTATCATTAAGAAGTAACAACAACAAATGCTTTGATATGACCAACTGTTACAGGGTATGTGCTTCACGTGAAGGACTCAAAGCCAACACACAGCAACAATACCTGCACATCGTGTTCCTGTGGTGCTGTTCACCACAGTCAAGGAATCAGCCTAGATGTCCACCAACAGAAGGATGGATAAAGAAAATGTGGTATATGCACACAATGGAATTTTATTCAGCCATAAAAATTTTTGCTAAAAAATGGATGCAACTGGAGATTGTCACATTAAGCAAAATACATCAGATGCAGAAAGACAAATATCAGGTGTTTTTTCTCATTTATGGGCCCTAGAATCCTTTATGGATACATAAATCCATGGATCTATCTAATTCGAAAGCAGAAGGAGGCTGGGAAGGTGATGAGGCTAAATGGGGAGAGTGACTGAGGAGAGGAAGGAATGGGGTGAATATGGATAAAGCACCTGATGTACTTGAAAAAAAAACATCTGAAACCCAGCACCATGTACAATGAGTATCTGCCAATATGATAAAAACAAAGCAAAAACAATCACCGAATGAATTTCAGCTTGGAATCGGGACAGAATTTCTAATAATTTCTGAGATGGCCTGAAATATACTTCCACCATTCTGTACTATGTATTTTTGTGAAGTAGCATTCCCAGTATTGACATTTATACAGTCAGTGTTGGTCAACTGTAGCCTGTTGAAGATGTTCTACCTTCAGCAGTATCAAATACTCAGACAAATTTAATCCTTTAAGGATGAAGGAGCATGCTCGAAGGTTTGTTTTAGTAAGTGATAAGATTACACATACACCAAAGAGTTGCTCTAAAATCATTTCCGTTTGTGACTTATTATCTGTTAAGAAGAGATTGTCCATCTACACACAAGAACCAACATACAGGAGGACTTGTTGGTGATTTGATCACATGGGGGTTGCCCCTGGCTGTGTAAATTTATGTAGCAGATTTTATTCAATTTGTTACTATTCATCACCTCACTGAAGGTTTATATAAACTTCATGCATTAGTCAGGATTCTCTAGAGGAACAAAACCAACAGAATGAATTGTAGTAAAAAAAAAGGGGGGGGGGATTTATTGTATTAGCTCCCAGCAGTCCCACAATAGCAGTCTGCAAGTCCCAGAGTTAAGATACAGGTCCACATGCTAGATGCCTCAGCAGTCCTAATCCAGCACTGAAGGCTTGGAGGCCTCCTGGGGAGCCACTTGTCTTCAGTTGAGGCTGGAAGGCTGAGGAAGCTTCCTTCCAATGCCAACAAAGAGATGCATGAGCAGTCAGGAAGCCAGGCAGGCAGCCAGGCAGGCAGAGAGGCCGGGGTGGGGGGGAAGAGAGAGAGAATAGGCATGCCAGGACCTCCAGTCTCTAAAAACAAACTCCAGATACATGCACCACTTTGTGCATCTGGCTTTATGTGGGTAGTAGAGAATCAAACCCAGGTTGTTAGGCTATGCAAGCAAGTGCTTTAACCACTTAGCCATCTCTTGAGCCCACCTTGTACAAATTTTATAAGTCATATGGACTTAATTCTGTACACCCAGCTTCTTATTTTACAAAACATTTTCTTAGCAATCTCCATACATATAGACAATATGCTATGATTATAATAACCGCCACACCCTCCCCTTTAACCCTCACCTATTCTCCCTCCACCAAATCCTTTCTTCCTTCAATGAGTCTCTCTTCTATTTTGATGTCATCATTTCCCCACTCCTATTATTCAGGTCTTGTGTAGGTAGTGCCAGACACTGTGAGGTCATGAATGCCACGGTCACTTTGTGAGCCATGATCCTCTTCCTTTGTCTCTTACATTCTTTCTACCACCTCTTCTGCAATGGTCTCTACATCTTGGAGGGTGTGATGGCGATGTCTTACTGCTGAGCACTGCACTGTCACTTCTGTTCTGCATTTTGGTGAGCATATATACTAGAGAGAGAGAGAAAGAGAGAGAGACAGAGAGAGAGAATGAGCATGCTATGGCCTCTTGACACTGCAAATGAATTCCAGATGCACATGCCACTTTCTTCTGGTTTTATGTGGGTACTAGAGAATTGAACCTGGACCTTCATTCTTGCAAGCAAGCAGTGCTAATCACTGAACAATCTCCCCAGCCCAACTTTGATGAGTTTTGAGTTTCCCCAGTGGTCGCCACCATCTGGAAAAGAAAAGCTTCTCTAATCAAATGTGAGAGTGGCATTAATGTATGCAGGACAGCTACTTAAACTGTGGGTCGCACCCCCATATAGGGGTCATGTAACAATGTGGGTGTGGTGGTTTGAATCAGACCCATAAACTCATGTGCTCTGAGTGCAATTTGGGAGGTAGAGCCTTGCTGGAGGAGGTGTGCTGTTGGGGTTGGGCTTTGGGGTGTTATAGCCCAGCTTCCCCTTTCAGAGTTTGCCTCACTCTCCTGCTGCTATTTTCCACCTGCTCTGGCAGAGGTAATGTCCAGCCTCTTCTCATGCCATGCTTTTCCCTGCCATCACGGAGGATCCCCTCGAGACTCTAAGCCAGAATAAACCTTTCCTCTTCTCAGCTCTTTCAGTGGGGTGTTTTGCCACAGCAATGCGAAGATAACTAAAACAGGGAGGCTCTTGAAAAATTTGGCAACAGTAAAAGTTTACTGAATGTTCAACAACAAAACATGAATTCAAACTCAAATGAGAAATGAATCTGAGGTATTTCTGCCAGCGCTTGTCTGTGCTGCATTGTAAGACCTCCCTGAAGCCCTGGTCCTGAACACAGAACATATATCTGCACTGCACATGCCTCATCCCACATCCCACTGAATGCTACCTGAAACAGCTTAGCTAAGACCAGCAACTCCTGTATGTTATGAATTGCAGTGTCTTATTGTACACACACAGTTTTCTGCTTTTACAGAAACACAATGTTTTTACTGAAACAAAGACTTTAAATATTTTCATGCCGTCATTTCTCAGCATGTAAGTATCAAATTAGTATCTCTGTATTTTGTTGTGATAGAATGTTTAATTTTCTGACTTGAGTTTTATTTTAGAAAAAACACTTAAATGAATTTTGGCTTGGGGTAAAGACAGAATTTCTAACAATTTCTGTCCTAAACATACTTCTGTGATTTTTGTTTTTTATGTTTCTGCAACATGCTATTTTCAGCATTGATGTTCATAAAAATTAAGATATTGATCAACTCTGAAAAAAAAATTGAAAATGCTCTATATCCTACAGTATCAAATATTCATCCAAGGTTTCTTTGTTAAAATAAACATGCATCTTATGACAAAAACTTAATTTTGTCTTTAATAAATGGCAAAATTGTATGCATGCCAAAATACTGTTTTAATGTAAGCTTATTTATGACTTCTGATCAGTAAATGTTTGATTTGTGTATCTATTTTGTATGCTAATATCCCTGGGGTTGTGTAACGGTTTCTTGGGGGAAAAGGGGTCACTCGTGGAAAATGTTTAAGAAGTCCTGACTTAATGGGAAATCCCATGTTTCTACCTCACATTGACCTGAAATTTAGTCACCACGTCCCAACTCTGTAAGGTGACATTGCATTGCCTCCTCCATCCTATTCCTGTGAGGGCTTGTGAAGGTCTCATTTTGGAACATCATCTCTGAGCTTGTTCTACTTGGCCTGCATTGGAAAAACAGCACACATTGACCTTCGTAGTCGGTTTAAACGTATAGTGCTGGAGTGCTAACGATATACACATTGTTCCCCAGCTGCGCCTGGAACTCCTTCATCTTCTATGGCTGTAACCTGGGTCAGTCAGCGCCATCACTGTCATCAAACACCCTTCACAATCAGCTTATCAAGAGAAAACACGCAGTTTTGGTCCATAGCTTTGGAGGTTTCAGTCCCTAAGAAGTCCCGTCTGCTTGTGGTGAAGCAGCTTTGGTTCCGCTATGTGTGTGTGTGTGGTATCTGCCCGTTTGCATGTGTGAGGCACACATATGTTCATATGCATGTGGAGGCCAGAGGTTGACTTATGTCTCATAGAGTTCATCCATATTATAGATTGTGGCTAAATTTCCTTTAAGATTGAATAATATTCCATTAAATGTATAGATCACATTTTCTTTATCTATTCATCTGTCAGTGGATGATTACAATTGCTTCCATTTCTTTAAAATAATATTTATTTATTTATTTATTTGAGAGAGAGAGGGAGAGTGAGGTAAAGAGAGAGAAAGAGAGTGAGTTTGGGCATGCTAGGTCCTGTTGCCACTGCAAACAAACTCCAGATCCGTGCACTAATTTGTGCATCTGGCTTTACATGGGGTACTGAGACTCAAACCCAGGCCTGCAGGCTTTACAAGCAAGCACCTTTAATAGCTGAGTTATCTCTCCAACCCTCCATTTTCTGATTTTTGTGAATAATATTTCCTTGAAAATTTTGATCCAGTTTTGAGTATTTTGGATATAACTCCTCTTTGCTCTACTATACATACTATTATGACTGAAAGATTAAATCATCTTATGATTTTTTTAAAGTTTATTTTTGAGACCAGGTCTTGCCATATAGCCCAGGTTTGACAAGAATTCACGACCCTCCTTTGCCCACCTCCTAAGTTCTGGGGTTACAGCTTGGCTTATGATTTTTTAAAAAAATATGTCAATCTCTTAGGGAACTTAGCAGAAGAGGGTACAGAAAGATTGTAAGAGCCATAGTGGGGGCAGAATATCCAGAGACATTGCTGCCCCCCTTAACAGCAACACACAAAGAAAAAATGGCTACTTCTTGTACAATTCATAATCTCCTACGCCATGGTCTGGTCCAGCAATCCCACAGAGGAAGGCCCCAGTGGGTTGGAGATAAGGAGTAGAGAAATGGGGGTCCTACCACAACACTTGCTCATACAACATATCAAATTATTAACAATAAATAAAAAATCTAAAATATTTAATAAAACAATAAAAGCAAAAACAACAACAAAAAATCCCCCCAAACAACAATGTGTCCATCTGCCCCTGTGGTCAAGGTGATGGACTGTCAAGACTATTCTAGCAGCCACCTTCTCAGTGCTGGGACAAAAGTGCCTCACAGAAGCAGGCCATGAACAAAAGGGTTTCCCTCTGGTGTCCAGCTTTGAGGGGAGGCTTCATCATGCCTGGGGAAGCATGGCAGAGCAGACAAGCAGGTGTCACATCTTCATATCACATCAGCAGGGAGGAGGTATGAGATGGAGCTCAGGGCAGCAAGTGAGGCTGGACTGTGACACCCCAAGGCCCACTCCAGCGACACACCTCCTCCAGCAGGGCTCTACCTCCCAAAGGCTCCATCAGCTCTGGATGAAGTATGAGGATTCATCATAAATACATGAGGCTATAGAGGACATCTTGCACCCAAACCACCCATCTTTGTGTCCTCAATACGAGACTGGTGTTCAGTAAAGCATCATGTGTCTGATGAACTGGAATAGCAAATTACCTAGTACACGAATGTAAGTTAAGATCTCTGCATGAAGGAGGCCCTCAGTAAACATTTTCTCTTCCTATATGATGGGAGCATGAAGATATGTATATCACAGGCACAATATGTGACTACTGTTCAATGTCACATCTGTGCTGGCTCATGCCTGTTATCTGCGGGCCCAGGAGGTGGAGGCAGGTGGATCATGACTTTGAGGTTAGCCTAGGCTACATAGTGAAACCTTGTCTCAGAAAACACGAAATAAGGCAGAAATACCCTAAAACAATGTTTCCTATTACCTTTAGGGAAATCTCTTGTGTTCAAATCAGGTATTTTGCAATATAGAAATGTACATTCTGATAACACTTTACTATAAGGATACTAATGCCTTTTATCCTACTAAACAAAGGAGAACCAGTTAGACATTAATGTTTACTTAATGGAAGACAGGCCAGGCGCTATAAAGAAGAAATCCCTTACTGCACCTTCAGGTAGTTTCTCCACAGGTATACTTGCTCACAGTGAAGTCCAAGAACGTCTCTGTTCTGTCATCCACTCATCCAGCCCTGTGTGAAATTTAAACACTGTTGGAGGCGACCCAGGTCTGAATGTTTTGGGGACGGTCTTATGATGAAGACTGACAAGGAATCATGTCTTCTTTGAATCCCAGCGAGTGTTGTGCCTGAATGCAGTGCTGAGGAGGAGGATGTCTACAGCTCGTGCCATTTTGGCCTTGTCTCTGGCTGGTCGCTTCATGGAACGTGGCACTGCCACTGCCGTGCCATCTGGTGTTCTGCCATTCTGGTATTTATGTCAGATGTTTCAGCTTGTCCTAAATTAGCTGTGGCTTCTAACATATGTAATTAAAGGCCATGAGCACTGGTTTGTACCTGACCAGAGGCCTGCCACAGATGGTCGCTCTTTGTGAATTACAGCCTTCAGCTGTGCTGGGCTCAGAGTCCGGGCCCAAGTCTGCCATGGCATCTCCTGTGAAGCCAGTGCCAGCAAATTTTATAGCAAAGGAGATCTCAATAGTGTGAGGACTAGAGGTTCTGGGGGTGCTTGAATTCCCTGCCCACGTTCGTGAATTTGTGGAATGATTCAGAGCTCAGGCAAGTACCATACTTATGTTCAACAGAGTATCATAACCCTCGGACGGATGGACTCGATGTATAGGGCATGGTGTGGGAGGGGTGTGTGGAAAGAAGCCTGGCACCCTCCCAGAACCGTGATGTGTTTAACCCACAGTGCCCCAGGACTCCTTGTAGAGGGGATTTTAGGGAGACATAAGTGATTACAACATGGACCATGGTGATCAACTCAACTGTCCATCAACCCTCTGTCCTCTCTAGAGGTCAGGAATGGGGCTGGAAGCTTTAATCCCCTCATCCTGTGGTTTCCTAGCAACTGGTCCCTAACCTGAAGCTGTCCTGGGTGCCCAGCCACCAGTTCTCTCATTATTCTACAAAAGCTACTCTTGTCACTCAGGATATTCCAAGGCTCTCAGGACCTGTGTGCTAGGAACCAGGAACAGGGCCTTATGCTTATGTTTAATTTTACCACAGATTGAAATAACGTCCTAACATGGTTGCCCCAAATGAGGACCAGACAACACGGCTCCCTCTCCTCTCACAGGCCCTGGCTCCAGGGAAAAGCCTTCCATTACAGGATTGATGAAGTGGAAAAAGCTCTCACACTCCCATGCTTTTCAGCTTCAGGCCCCAACTTCTATTCCTCATACATGGAAAACACAGGGGACAGATCTGCATGGATAAAGATTGAGGCAGAGCCCTGACTGAAGTGGTTTGCATGTTTGTTTTGGGGTTTATGATTCTTCCACAGGATGTGGAAGGCTCTGCAGATATCTCCCTGGGAGCCTGGGCTAAATTCGGCTGCAAGCTTTGCCTCCCTTTCTCTTATCACTCTTCTAGCCAATAAACAGCCAATAAGCACCAGCCGTCCACCGTGCCCTCGTTCCCTCAGGCACAGGGATCACCACCAGCTCTTGACTCATCCAGTGAGCTTGGTGGTATTTATTCATGTTGCTAACGGTGATGAATGCGGTGGTAGAAACTACAGGGGCAGAAGCAGTGCGGGACACCTGCCACAGACGTTTGGGAATCAAAGTTATTGCTCCTCAATTTGGTGGTGACTCGACATAGTCCTCTCCCTTTTCTTCTCTCTATTTTTTTATTCATTTTCAAGCAGAGAGAGAGAAGAGAGAGAGAGTGAGAGAGAGAGAGAGAGAGAATGCACCAGGGCCACCACCTTGTGGGTCTGGCTTATGTGGGTCCTGGGGAATTGAACCCCGGGCCTTAGGCACTGGAAGCAAGTGCCTTAACCGCTGAGCCATCTCTCCAGCCCCACTCTTCTCTGCATTATTATTATTATTACTATTATGATTTCTCTTGGTCTTTAAGAAGACTGACCCATCTAGCTGGATCAGGAAACGTGTACCTCTGGATTTCACCAGGAAGGAAGCCGGCTATATCATGAATTCTGCAGAAAGCTGACAAGAAGTGACTCTTCCAAGTCACTATCCAGCCCTTGAGCCAAGTCCACTCCAACTCTGAGTTCTTTAGTTACAGCAGTCAATAAATGTCATTTGCTATTTAACTGAAGTTGGCTCTGTGCTTCGAGTCAGTGTGCTGGCTCACTGGGATATAGGCAGAGGAAAGAATAGTTAAGGTCATGGGCCCTTGGCCTGAAGTGGATGCAAGGTGCTTGTGCAGCTGGGGGACATGGGGGGACGGTGACCTCGCTGCCTGCCATCTTGTCCGGCACAGGGAGGGCTTTATTCAGAGGGCTGGTACAATGACATTGTCTGGCAGGGGAATCACTTTGGCTGAAAGGGGGTTTAGAGAAGGCAAGCCTGTCCTAGTAACTAAGGGTTGGTTCTCAAACATTTTGATCTCAGGATCTCTTTACATGAGAACAGGATTGGTGCACACCTTGATTCCAGCACTTGGGAGGCAGGGTCAGAAGTACTGCAGGTTCAAGTTCAGCCTGACCTATGTAGTAAGTTGCAGCCCAGCCAGGGCTGCATAGCAACAGCCCATCTCAAAAATTTTTTTTGAGGACCCCAAAGAGGTTTTTGTTTGTGTGGGTCATATCCACCAACATTTGCACTGTTAGATAACAAAATAAATAACGAACATTATCCAATTCACTTAAAATCAAATTAAATAATCCATTAGAGAAAATGGTGGCATTGTTTTACAGTTTTACAAAATTCTTTAAGGTCTGGTCCCCAAAAGCCAAATGACCTCATCCGCTTAAAGTCTGCTGCAAGTTGGGTTTCATGATAGTTTGTGAAGAAAATCGGGACCTAACAAATACGCAGTTGGAAAGGGAAGGATATCTTTAATCTTTTTAGATAACTGCATGATGCTCTTTAATTCCACACAGAGCCTGACAGGTAGTTTCTTCAAGGCGAATGGCAAAGAGGAACCTGAACCCATTTAGTTCTGTGACACTGAAACCCACCAGACTCTCTTCCACTTTGCGTGGCATGCTTCGTATTTCAGACAGCTTGCAAGCATCCTGGGCTCCCTGACTGACACCCCCTAGCTGCTCTCCAGTGAGGTTACCTGCGTGAGACAGGGCCCTTGGGCACTCCATCCTGGAGGGAGGGAGGGGAACTCGTGAGGTGAGACCCTGCCCCTGCCTGAGGAGGTGTTGGCGGTGCTGGGCAGGGAGAAGCATTTCTTGAGTGGTGCAACTTCCCACGCTCTGGCACGTAACACCTCACCCCTGCTCACCAGGCAGCCCGAGTTAGACTCAGTGGTACTCCCCGAAGACATCAAGTTGAAGTGGAGCAGCTGGGAAGAGGAGGTTCCGTGGGAGGTGGTGGAGGATGAGGGAAGGTAAGTGCCTATGACCAAAGGCAGTATAGACTTGGATAAAAATGATCACAAATACAATTTATAAACGAGAGTTGCTCAGAGAAACTATGACAGAAAGACGGAGAGGAGGAGAGGGAAGTGGCCCCATGGGGAGGGCGTTCTGAGGATGGCTGTGTGACTTAGGGAAGAGGAAGAGATGCGTCCTCACCGTTGCCTGCACATGATGTCACTGGTGACAGGCACCAAACTGAGCATGAGGTTTGCACAATGTGAAGTGGAACCCCTGGGTCTGTTGCGGTTGGGGTGCTTGTCAGTCACCCCAGAGGAGATAGGTGATGGACCTGGACTCTGAGGAGCTCTCCCTTGGTACAGACACGAGTTGAAAGTAATCAGTGTGTTTGGTGATTATTAAAGACAGAGGGGGCGGGGCTGGAGAGAGGGATCAGTGGTTAAGGTTCCTGCCTGCAAAACCTAACAGCCTGGGTTCTATTCCCCAGCACCCACGTGAAGCCAGATGCACAGTGGCGTATGCGTCTGTAGTTCATTTGCAGTGGCTAGAGGCCCTGGCGTGCCCATTCTCTCTCTCTCTCTCTCTCTCTCTCTCTCTCTCTCT
>PVHP010034707.1:0-18936 GCA_004024765.1 Zapus hudsonius
AAAACCAGTGAAACCAACCAACTTTAAAAAGGGCAAAAAATGTAAACAGGCATTTTGCAAACAGCTCCTGAAAAGATACTCAGCATCCCAGGTCCTTGGCAATGGACATTGTTGGCCCAAGCGATGGGGGTGTGGGACAGGACAACACCAAGTGTGTTGAGCAAGGAGCTGTGGAGCTCTCCCTCAGTGCAACCCCGTGGAGACAGTCGGGCTCTTACCAAGTGACCCAGAAGTTGGGTTCTAGTGAACCAAAGTTTTGTGCTTGCTGGGTCCAGCCTCAACGCCCCATATTCCAGCCTATAAATGTGTAAATATGTGGATCAGCTTCCAACATAAGCAACCATAATGGTAGCTAAACAAGCTATGAGAAGTCCACAGGAGGATTCTACTGAGTGTTGGAAAGAAACAGGCGGCTGGAGAGATGGCTCACCTTCCTGCTTCAACAGATGGGGCCACCGAGGCTGAGGGGAGCAGAGTGAAGAGTCTGACATCCGTCACCTCCCCTGATCCATGCTCACCCTTAGCTCCTTTATGGGATGTGCCAGCCCTGCCAGACATGGTTGTATGTGTCTAGGGATGTCCTGGGCTCTGAAGGAGAAGAAAGCCCTCCTGGAAAGACCACTCCACCCACCCTTAGGCCCCTCAGGGCTGTGTCCTCCTCCAATCCCTGTCCTTAGGAGACTTAGAGTCCTTAGAGGTCTGTGGCAACATGGGACTGCTCAAACCTGCATCTTCTCTCCCCCCCAGTCTCTGATACAATGCTTTAGAGGGGCCCATGGAGAGGGGAGTCTTTACAGAGGACCAGGCTCCAACCCTGGAGCACTGACCATTCCCTCCATCCGCCCTGGTGAGAAAGGGAGGATTGTCACAAAATACCTGACAAAGGCAACTTAAGGAAGGATCGTTTTATTTGATCCCAAAGTTTAAGAAGAGACACAGTCCAGCATGGCAGGGAAGGCATGAAGGCAGGAGCTTGAGGTGACTGTCACAGTCAGGAAGCTGAGAGAGCTTTCATTCAGTCCAGTCCTCTAACCCTTAGGATGGTGTCACACCACATTCAGGGTGGGTCATACCTCCTCAGTTTAACGTCTCTGGAAACTTCCTCACAGACATACTCAGAAAGCGTGTCTCCTAGGTAATTCTAAATCCAGGCAAGTTGACAACGAAGATTAATCATGACACCCTGGCTAGGGGCAATGGTAGCCTGGGTCCTCCTACCTCCCTGCTGGGGAATTAGTGGAGTGTACCCCCCAGGAAGAGAGCCCAGAAGCAGTGAGGCACAAGAGAGCTCTAAGGTGGATGCCACGGCTGGACATTAGGCTCGGACACATGTTGGGACTGGCATATGGCTGGACAGTTATGTGACTGGTCAGACAGATGGGGACTCCAGAGTGAGTGAGTGGGTTTGAAGTGGGAAAGATAGGGCTGGAATACAGGGGGGCTGGGGCTGGGGCTGGACCCAGCAAGCTGTGAGGAGGTGTAATGTGGACAGGTCCAGGTGGGGGCTTGAGGAAGACAGTGGAAGGGAGAATTGGAAGGAGGAGGAGCAATGGGTCACAGTTCTGTGGCTAGCAGTGAGGTGACAAGGGCTGGCAGGGGCCTGTGGGGATACAGGTGGACATGAGCCCAGGAAATCCCAGGCCCCATTCAGCCTGTGGAGGTCAGATGGGCAGGGTGACCAGAGAGGGAGCATGGGGCATATCCTCCCCTCTGTTAACTCCTTCTGGGGAGATGGCATTGCAAGGGCCCTGAGCCCTCTCAGGGCAGTGTGACCCCTGGTACAATATGACCCTCAGGGTAATGTGACCCATGGGGTAGTGCTGTCCAGTGAGGCCCGCTGGGTGCAAAAGAGACCATTCCAGCTGGCAGACCCAATGCCGGGAGGGGCGCCAGGCAGTCAAACCCCTGATCAGGACCAGAGCTCTGGAAACACTGACGGGGGCCTCCCAGGGAGCTGGAGGAGGTGTGGACAGCTTGGCCTTCTGCCTGCTTTCTAGGGCTGCAAGATCAGCCTGTCCAGGCTTAGTGCCCGCAGCTCCCATCCCATGGGACCTGTAGCCCTGTCTGCAGGGTCTTTATACCACGTCTCATGAACCACTAAGGTGTGGAGAAAACCAGTGACTCCTCACCTTGAGAAACAAAGTGACATCTGTGGGCGGACTTGTGAAGTCACTGAGCCCCCCTAGACTTCCTGGTGGACAACTGTCTAGAATGTTCCCTGTCCAAGTCCTCATCTGAGTTTGTTGGTGGGAAAGTGGTGACCAGACCCTGCCAAGGAAGAAGAAAGACAGTCTCCATAGAACTGGTTAGGCTCTCCTGGGTTGAGATTTGTTCTCAGCGACTTCCCTTCCCTTCACTCAGCTTTGGGCTTTGAGCTATGGATGGGAACAGCTATGTCTGCTGGCCAAGTTCCAGATCATCTGACAGATCCCAGACCTGCTCCTGGGAGGGCCATGTGTAAGCTGTCCACTGCCTGGGCTCTGGAGCACCTCTCAGCTACCGGCAGCAGATCCAAGCCCAAGTCTTCTGCCCACCCACAGGGCTTCCCTCCAGCCCTTCCTCCATGTCCACAGATAGGGGGCTCTGCCCAGTGAACTCTCATGGGAAGCCTTGGTGGAGACACATGCCTGTGGTATGACTCTCTTGATTCTTCAAAAGGCTCTGGCCATATGGCTGACCTGGCAGGGCTTGGGCAGTGTGTGTAGGTATGTATGGGTCATGCCATTTGATCTGTTTTCTGCTTTAACCCGATGCTGTGGGGGTACACAGATGCTAAGGCAGGCCAGCAAGCTTGCATACTTAGAAGGACTTGGTGGCACAAATCCCTTAAGACTTTTGCTCCGACAGGGTCTATCCTAACGGTCCCTGCCAAAGGCCAGATTTCCTCAAGTTAGCTTTGGCTGGGGACCATGCCTGTTCCATCTCAAAGAGTGAAGCCCACTGTCCCCCTTGGGAACACTTCAAACCAGAAACCAGCATGGCTCACACCTCAGCCTGTGACAGGAAGCCTCTTGACAAGTCTAGTCTCATCTGCCAGAAACCTCCATTTTATTACAATTTGGGTGATTTCCTGAGATAAAGTACAGGGCTCTGGGGAAGCACTGAGCCTTTATTTATGAGATGCTTTGATCCCCTGAGGTTGTTTACAGCTCAAGAAAGCATCCATGTCCTGTCCAGAGCCACCCCAGAGAGGCTGAGGTAGTCAGATCTGAAGAGACCTGTCCTTGGATCCTAGGACCCAGGAGAGGACCCCAGGTACAGAAGGGGGCCTCTGCCCTTGGCCAAATGTCAAGGCTATCTTTCCAGAACTTTCTCTTCCTCCGTACCCTTAGGAGCAGGCAGGGGGCAGGGGTGGGTGTTGGAGGTAGGGAGGTATTGCAATCCATCAGCCACTCAGCCACTTTGTCTTGAGGAAACTTCCTCAAAGCCCTCCCCATCACCCAAACTTATGACTTGGCTTCCCCCGGGCTCTTCTGAGCCACCAGCCTCCAATTCTTCACTGGGGTGATATTTTTCTCCAAAACCTTTGGAGCAAGCCCAGTCCTTTTGTTATTTCAGGTTGTTTTATTTCCAGCAGATTTCCATTTCTGGGGCGTCTTCCACAACTCCAGAAAACCCAATGCTGACTCCTTAAGCAAAGCCGGGTGCAGTCTGGGGCAGAAATAGCCTTACAGAATCCAAAAGAATGCGTGGCGGCCTTGTGTGGTTGGAAACACCAGCACAGTGTGAGCCCACCCTCCCATAGCTGCGATGTATGTGTGCAAGCCACAGCTCAACAGGTGTGGCAGACTCCAGAAAGCAGATGGGTTAGTAGGAGCCACGGGTGCCCCACACTTGAGGACACAGCTGGAGGGGACTTGAAGCCAGCGCCAGTGCCTCAGCTTCTGTTCTGAGGTCTGCCAGGAGTGGGAGGCCTTCTGCTGCTCTAGAGTTCTCCTTCCTGGTAGGGGCACCCAGAAGCCTCCTTGGAACCTGGCAGGGAACCCCGAGAAGCCAACCAAGGTCTCTATGGTTGCTCCCCACTTGTCCTCAACTGGAGAAGCAGACAACCCCCATCCAAAACAGACCCATGTGGGCCAAGACCACCAACTCTGCTTCTTGGCTGTGCAGAATCTGGGATGCCTGGACAGGCTTGGCCATATCACATGACAAGGTCACTTTTGGCTCATGAGTTTTGCCCCTCTGGGTTTCAATCCCACCAAATCAGCTGCTTATGCAGCCAGGAGATGGAGGGGGTGCATCCAGGGCATGTGTTTAATATCCCCATAACGAAGCCTAAGAACTTCCCCCAAGCCAAAATGTAAGGAGGGGTGGCCAGGATGGACAGAGAGAAGGCTGCCGGCAGGGTCCCTGAGTGAGGAGACGAGGAGACCTCAGTGGCTTTGTGACAAATGAGAGGGAGGGCAGGCTGGCCCAAGGGAGGATCTGAGTGAAAATACAGTTTTAGGATGGGAGCTTCATTAGGAAGGTTCCTGGCATCATGCCACAGGCAGCATGCTGACATCCTGAATTCAGAGGGGTGGTGTTGCGGTCAGCTTTCTAGTTGCTGTGCAGAAAGAACCCGAGCAAAAGTGGCTTGTGGAGGAATGGGTTTATTTGGCTTATGGACTCGAGGGGAGACTCCATCCTGGCAGGGAAAACGATGGCATGAGCAGAGGGGTGGACATCACCTCCACCACAGCACTGCAAACAGCGGCAGGAAGGTGTGCCAAACACTGGCAAGGGGAAGCTGGCTTATAACCCCCATAAGCCCGCCCTCGACAACACAGCTCCATCGAGGTTGTAAAATCCAGACTGCCATCAGCTGAGGATCGATCTATCAGAACACATTCATTTGTTTGTGGGGACACCTGGATCAAACCATGACAGGTGGGGAGGTGAGACATGCAGCTTCCAGAATCCTGGCTAAGAGTCAGTACACCATGGAAGAGCAGGTCAGGGTCATCGAAGCCAGAGAAAAAATGGCTTTGGTTTTTCCCACTTGAAGTGGTCATATCTGTGTTCTAACACATCTCTCTGGATTTCCTATTTCCCCAGAGCAGGGGCTCCCTTCATCTCCCCACCTGTGTGCCCCTCCCTGCCCAGTGTTCCATGGTTAAGAGCACACGCAAACCTGTCCAGATGGCCCTCCACCAGCTGGCAGAGCCAGGAAGCCTCCACCAAGGAACCATACCTGGAGGTTTTCTGCTTAACCCTGCCCAGATCCTGGGTAGTGGTAGAACTTCTTAGGGTATGGATCTAATCTCCGCCTTCATCTTCCTCCTCCTTCAGGTTCATAGGTCGCTGTCTACCTCTAATGACATCCGCTCCCTCACCCCCACATTTCAAAGCCATTCCCCCATCTCAAGAACCCTAATCTGACCACATATTCATGGGGGGGGGCTACATGTGTGTGCATAGAGAGGTCAAAGGTCAATGTCAGTGTCTTCTTCAGTCATTTTCACTTTATTTTTTGAGACACTGAGGGTTTCAGTCACTCGAGCTCACTGACTTGGTGAGCAAGCCTCACAGATCGCCCTGTCTCAGCCCCTGCAGTGCTGGGATTCCAGGCACTTGCCCTCTATTTGGCTTGTATGTGTGTGTGTGTGTGTGGTATGTGTATGCACATGGGCCCATGTAGTGCCCCATGAACTCACCTGCAGTAGAGTGCCCTTATCTGCAGTGGCAGAGCAGAGGGAGGGAGGGAAGGAGAGAGAACAGGTGCACCAGAGCCTCCAGCCACTGCAAACTCCAGACGCATGCACCACTTTGTGTATTTGGCTTTACGTGGGTACTGGGGAATCAAACCTGGGTCATTAGGCTTTGTAGGTAAGTGCTTTAACTGCTGAGCCATCTCTCCAGCCCCCTGCCTGTTCTTTCTTGAGCTGGAGTCTCTTACTGATCTTAGCGCTTGCTAGTGTGTGTGTGTGTGTGTGTGTGTGTGTGTGTGTGTGTGTGTGTGTGTGTGTGTAAGAGAGGGGGGTACTTTGGTAAGTCTCATCTCTGTTACCTACTGGGTTATAGACATATGTGACCACACTCAGCTATTGATGTGAGTCCTGGGGGTGGAACTTGAGTAGAGTCTCAGGCCTTCTCAGGCCTCCATGATTTCACAGAAGTGCTCCTAACCGTGGAGCTGTCTCTCCAGCACCACAGCTGGCATTTTTATGTGGGTGCTGAAGATCTGAACTTAGGTTGTCATACAAGCGCTTTGCCAACATGCCAAGTACTAGGCCAACTAAGCCACCTCCCCATTCCTCTACCACGCGTTCCTACAAGAATCACTCACGATTTCAGGTCTGGTTTCTTTGGTGACCAATATAGGTGAGTCTGGAGTTGATATCAGAAGGAAACATGATGTCATTTAGCTACATGGGGTGGCAGCAGGAAGCCACTAGTGAGGAAACTAGCGAGGAGGCAAACCACAGACCCATGCTATCTCAGCCAACCAACATTGCCACAGATCTGGACAGCCCCTGAGTTTTCTCAGAAGTGGAAGTGGGGTGGGGAGAAACCCCTGGATTCTCTGCGGAAGCCTTCTCAATAAGGATATCACCCTAAATAATACCCAAGGCCAGAGGTTTGGTCCTGAGGCTCTGATGAACCCTCTCTCCTTATTGGTACCTGCTCCAGCCAATGAGAATTGGCAGGTGTATAGGCCCAGCTTCCCAAACAGTCCTCAAGGTGAGGTTGACACTGTAATGCTTCAGGAGAGAGGGTGCTGAGTCTAGACCACTAACCCAGCATCCCTCCTAAACAGTGTGACAGGCATTTAGAAGTTGTTTGGGTTAAAAACAATTGACCCCTCCATTGGACTCGTAAGGTCATTGAAGGCAAGAGAAAAAGCCCAACACCTCTGTCTTCATTTTTGCATCTGTCTCCATCACTGCAGGGCCGTCTGCTTACGTCTGTATATGAGCATATTAATCACCAAGACATGTCTGTCTGATCTCTCTCATCCCCCCCACAAAGGCTGAGGTACAAAGAGAACCTGAAACATCTTATCATCAGCCTTTCCAGCGTCCTGTTCCATACCTCATAAGGTGCCACAAGGTCTCCCAGTCATTGTCCTAAGCCTGCATTCACCTTGGATTCCGAGAAGATCAGAGTGTCAGGAAAGAACCCACTCAAACACATAGCACATGAGAACAGTTACCACGATGGAAACGTTGCACCCTGGAATAGGAGTAACCCTTTCCTGAGAGCCAGCATGTTCTCGCAAGCAAGGACTTCGCAGGACCAGCTTTGCAGAACGAGAACTGAGATAGTGATCAGCTGAGATAGTGATCAGCCAGACCACACCTTAACCAGGATTTAAAAATTATGTATACCTCTCACCCCTTCCCCCAATTCTTGATTCAAACCTAAAGCTCATGTGAGTATCCTGAAGATAGATTTGGGGTCACCTGGAACCCCCACATAGCTGTTCTTCCCACATCACACTGATGAAATCTCCTTGTCTTTAACCATTACTCTTCTCTTTAATTGGGGAATTGGGTCAGGTGGCTGAGCCCAGCCTGTTAAGAGATTCTGGAGCTGGGTTCAGTGACAGGTCCTCATTTGTATGAGCCAGAGACTCCACAGCTTTTGTGCCATGGAGCAGCTGGGCACAAGGTGCAAGTGGCTGAGCCACCTTCCTTGCCATTCCAGCCCTGGCTCTATCTACCATTGAACACTCTACACACAACCTCAGAGTCACACCTCTCTTACTGGAAGGGATATGTTAGCCAGTGGAGTCCAGAGAGGACCCTTTAGGGGACTGTGGGAGGACACGTGAGCAGAGAGGGAGCTGAGGTAGAGACACTCTGGGAGTAAGGTTTGGGAGATGTAGGTGGCCTTGGGATGAGCAGAAGAGGTGTGATTGACATTCCCAGAGACTCCTGTAGGGAATGGGGGGTCAGGGTTCCTGGAGGTTAGGAGACTGGGTACCAGGAGGTCCTGGGGGCTGGGGACTCCTGGAGCCAGGGCATCCTGGTTAGTTAGCTTTCTCATCACTGTGGCAAAACAACTTAAAGATTTATGTTCATTCCCTGTCTTAGTCCATCATGGTGGGCCTCATGGGAGCCAGGAACGATGGAGAGAAGAGGAAAGGAGAGAGAGGAGAGAGACTCTGCCTGTCAAACAGACTCTTTTCCTTTTTAAAACTCTGTCAGGATTGGGGATAACAACTCATTGTTGGCCCACTAAACAATGTAACTCATTATGGACAATAAAAAAAAAGAAAAGAAAAAATACTCTGTCAGGGAGCTAGTAGGTACCAGTTATTTTCTTCTTGCTGGGACAAAACACCTGACCAGAAGCAGCTTATGGGAGGAAAAGGGTTTATTTCCAGCTTGCAGTTTTGAGGGGAAGTTTCGTGGTGATGGGGAAAGCATGACAGGAGCAGACGGGCGGCATCGGCATCTTCACAGCAGCAGGGAGGAAGCATAATGAGCAAATGCCAAACGGGGCTAGATTATAAAAAAGCCTACACCAAGTGACATGTTTCCTCCAGCAAGGCTCCACCTCCCAAAGGCTACACAACCTTCCAGAACAGTGTCACCAGCTGGGGGGTTAAGCAGTTATGTGTTTACATGAGGCTATGGGGGACATTTTACATTCAAACTGTCACATGGTGCCAACATCTAGCAACCTCTAGTCAGTCCTCTCTGGAAACATCCTCACAGAGCTGTCTCTTACTAATCTAAGTTCTTCTCAATCCAATCAAGATGACAATGAGGGGCTGAAGAGATGGCTTAGCGGTTAAGGCATTGGCCTGCAATGCAGAAGGACCCGAGTTCAATTCCCCAGTGCCCATATAAAGTTAGATGCACAAAAGGACGCATGCATCTGGAGTTCATTTGCATTGGATGAAGGCCCTGGCAGGCCCATTCTTTCTGTCTGCCTCTTTCTCTCCCTCTCTCTCTCTCTCTCAAATAAATAAAAAATATTTTTTAAAAAGATGACAATTAGGATCGGCTGTCCCATAAGGGGTTGAGAGGATCTTGGGGTTGGAGAACTCTTGGGGGGGTCAATCTCAGGGGATTCTGGGGTTTGGGAGATTCTGAGGGTCCAAGGATCCTGGGGGTGGGGGGTGATCTTGGTGATCCAGGACCTTGGGGTCAGGGCTGTTGGGAGGCAGGAGGGGTCAGCTGCCTTAGCTTGGAGGCTCAGAGACTTGGTTCTAAGAGTGTTTCCTCACGGAGTGAACAAAGGCCAGTGCCTTCTGGTGTGGAGGAAAAGGCATGCAGAATATCTACTTCTATGAAGCTCCTAAAGTGGAAAAACCTGTTGTTTTTCCTGAAAGCAGCTTGAGTGGAAACAATGGTGGGTTTGTTTCGCAGTCCTTTCGGAGAGTCTGGCTGCTTCCTCTGCCCTGTGTGGCTTCCTGTGAGGAAGGGGCTGGATGGGACAAGGAGTCTCTGAGGGTGGAGCGGAGGCATCATCCCCTGCAGGACAACTTTGCAGTCGGCTTCTGGGGTGTGTAGATCCACAGGCACCATGGGATCTGAACATGGGGTGTCAGCCCTGTCTCCTGCTTTATGGATAAGGCTTCATTTTCCCTAAGGAAAGTTTCCTTAAAGAGACGGAGACAGGGGCTGGAGATATAAATCAGTCAGTAAAGGGGTTGCCATATGAACTTGAAGACTTGAGTTTGGATCCCCAACACCCACATAAAAAAGCCAGGTATGAGGGCATGTGCTTGAAATCTCAGTCCTGGGGAGGTGGAGACAGGGAATTCCTGGGGCTCACTGGTCATCCAATATAGCCTAATTGGTGAGATCTAGGCCAATAAGAGATCCTGTCTCAAAAAAAGGTGGATGACATTCCTAAGGGATAATACTTGAGGTTGTCCTCTGACCCCCATGCTGTATACACACACACACACACACACACACACACACACACACACACACACGCGCACGCTAAATATAATAAAGAGCCAAAGACAGAGAGTGTGCTCTGGCCTTTTTCAGTCAGATGTGGTGGTCAGGTGTATCCCCTGGGAAGGGAAGTCATGCAGGGCGTGTTATGAGTGTCTCTGAACACAGGGTCATGGGGAGAAAGTGTACACTTCCCTTTGCCACATGCAAACTACTTGGGGCTGGCTGGGTGACTCCCACACATGGCAGTGAGCGCTCAGAAATAGCTTTTGCTTTTGTCATTGGTATCAACCAATGACACCGGTCTCATTTTTATGCAAACCCTTCCTACAAGTGACTAAGAGAGACAGTGGATTCAAGCCAAATGCTATCCCCAAACTAGACCCACCCCCAAGAAAATCTAGCCTCAATTTTCAAGCTTAAACCTTGAGTTAACCCAGATTCCTTTTGGGCTGGATGGACCTACTTGGGTTCCAGGGACCTAGCCATGCAATGAAAGCCACCAGATGGACGCTGGAGAGATGGCTCAGCAGTTAAAGGTGTTTGCTTGCAAAGCCTGCCAGCCCAGGTTCAATTCTCCACCACCCATGTAAAGTCAGATGCACAAAGTGGTGCATACAACTGGAGTGTGTTTGCAGTGACAAGAAGTGCTTTCTCTTTTCCTCTCTCCTTGCAAACAAATAAAATATATATTTTTTTAAAAAGCCACCAGATGTGTGAGAGGGTGGAGCGTGTCACAGTTTGGACCCCCAAAGACCCCAAAGGCTCATGTATTGAGTGTTTGTTCCCCCAGGGGGCTGCTGTTGGGAGGTTGTGGGACATTTAAGAGGTGGGGCCTAGTGGGAGGAAGTCAGGTCATCAGGAGTGTGTCCTTGAAGGGCATTGTGGGACCACACCCTCTTTCTGATCTTTGCTGTGAGGTAAACCGGCCTCCTCTCCCACATGCTCCTACTGTGATGTATTACACCACCAGCCGCCCAAAGCAACAGGTCCAAGCAACCATGGTCTGAAGCTGTGAGCCAAAGTAAACCTTCCCTCCTTATAAGCTGATCACCTCAGAGACCTTGTCAGCAATGGAATACTGACTACCACAGAGCTCCTCCATACATGCACTCATGCTCACACATAGGATGGTGAGGAACCATCGACATGACTGGAAACATGTTAGAGATGTCATTCTTCAGTTTCACCTTGACCTAATCAGAAATTCTGGTGGGTGGGTGTTGTGGTCAACTTTCTAGTTCCTGTGCAGAAAGAACCCAAACAAAAGCGGCTTGTGGAGGAATGGGTTTATTTGGCTTATGGACTCGAGGGGAGACTCCATCCTGGCAGGGAAAACGATGGCATGAGCAGAGGGTGGACATCACCTCCACCACAGCACTGCAAACAGCGGCAGGAAGGTGTGCCAAACTCTGGCAAGGGGAAGCTGGCTTATAACCCCATAAGCCTGCCCCCAACAACACAGCTCTAGCGAGGTTGTAAAACCCAAACTGCTATCAGCTGAGGATCGATCAATCAGAGCACATTGATTTGTTTGTGGGGGACACCTGGATCAAACCATGACAGCAGGTTAGCACCCTGTTTGACCAGCTCTGTATAGATCCTGGTGTAATATCAATTTTAAGGACACTGTGCTAGGAACATCCTCCTAACCTTCTCTGCCTGCCTAACATCACCTGGTCCTTCCACACTCCCCTTCTCCAGTAAACCTTCCTGGACTTGATCCAACATGATAGTACTTCTTCTCTAGGCCCTGGGGTTCAATTACACAGCAAGTGTGCAACAGTGAGTGTGTTAGTGGTTGAGTGAGAGGGTACAGGCCATAGTAAGACCTCCCCTAGGAAAGATGGGTTAGGAACATGAGCAGGTGCAGTGACTTCCCTCGGTTGGCTCTCAGCCCATTGAAGGGAGGCATAGACGAGATGGGACCTGGGGGTCAGAATTGATGGCTGGGGGTTGTACATCTTCTGATCATGGACTGATTTTCCGTGTCTAGTGACCTTTGTCTGGTACCTGGGTCATTCCAGTAGTTCAGCCAAAGTGACCATGTGACTGGGCCATGCAGTAGCCTTAGTCCTTGTGACACGGTCATGGACACCAGGACACACACAGGCACATTTCATGTCTGAAGGTTCAGCTGTTCTCTCTGCTCTGTTTTGGAGTCGGGGGTGGGAGGAGAGTTCCCAGAGCAGCTCTGATGGGGAGGAAACGGCCTAAATATAGGCCAGGAACTCATTGACTCAGGACTTATATTGACTCAGGAGCTCAGTAGGCGATGAAGGAACACTTGGGGACAAGAATTCCACTCTTAAGAGATAAATGATTTATTTGGGTTTGTGGAGTATGAGAAAGGTGACCGTCATGCAGTGACTCATCTGGAAACAGAGGTCAGCCCTTCTCCCATGAAGATGACCTCCTAGCCTCGGGCTCTTTTCTAAGACCCACTAAGGGAGATTACAGTGTGACCTTGCGTGGGCCGCAGAAGGACATGGTCCAGGGAGGCTATGCCAGGAGCTGACACATCTCTCACCCACTGTTTTGGAGTCAGATTCCAACAAAAAAGCAGACCATGAGAAATAGCCCTGCTTCCCAGCCAGCAGAGTCTGAGTCAGGATTCTCCTCACTGCTGGATCTCCCTCACATCCTCAAGTTCGTCATGTTGACGGAGCCTGTCCCAAGCACACACAACTGGGCCTCTGCTGATAGAACACGGACGGTTCTTCATGAAGTGCAATCCCCCCAGAGCACATCCCCTTCCTCCAGCAGCCAGGCCCTTGAAGAAGCAATCAATATCACCCAGAGAGCAGATGCCTCTGCCTCGATCTCCCCCATTGCTATGCTCCCTCTGAGCAGGAGGGCAAAGCCGAGTTTCTAGAGTCCAGTTATGCCTGGAACAATCATGTATTGGTTCATTTGTCTTCTTCTCTCCTAAATAATGGATGTTCTGAGCTGTGTCATCATGCTCTGATGAGTGCAGTTAAGCGACTGCTTTATTCTCATGTCAGTCTATCTACCATCCATCCATCTATCTACCATTGATCCACCCCATCTATCCATCCATCCACCCACCCATTCATTCATCCAGCCATCTGCCTACCCATCCATCTATTCACTCTTCCATTCACCTACCACCCACCCACCCATCCATCCATCCGTCCAAAGGATGCAGATGAAACACCTCTCTGGGCTGCTCCCCACAGCTGCACCGAGAATACAGGCTTGAAAGAGATGTTCTGTTTTCTGCTTGTCTGGGAACAGAGGCTATTGAGACAGGCCCTTGAGAAGTTTGAGGGAGGCCCATCAGCAGATGACTGTAAAGCAGGGGATACGTGCTAGGTATGAACACAGCTGACCTCCAAACACTCTGCCTGGAAGATCTGAGGAAAATTCCAGAAAGGGGATGAACACATCTTACACCCCAACGGAAGTCAGTAGCTTCTTTCCTACAGGGACTGGATCCTATGGGTGTGGACCCAGAGTGCTCACGGACATGCATGGATGAACAGGCTCACAAACATACATCCTCAGGCTGTGGATAGATGCCAGCCAGCACTGGTGTCTCTGGCGCATGCCTATGGCCTCAGATGGGCACTGCTTAGATGGCAGCTGAGGACCAATGAGCCACTGATGCCTGGGGATGCTTCGCTGTTTTCCCAGACTCAGAAAGCCACCACTTGACACCCCAAACCATGACACACAGTGGCTTAACCCATGGTTGGTGGGAACAGCAGACAGTCGGGCGGGCAGGCAAGTGGGGGATGGCCAGACGAGTGAAATCTCAGCTACCAATGTTTCCTCACAGTGCTCAGTGCCACGTCCAAAGGCTTTTGGTCTCTGTTTTTGCTCATTCTACAGAGGATTTGTCTTGACTCATGATTTTCAACCGGCTCCTGCTGCAGCTGAGAAAGCCAGAGTGAATAATCGTTCTGGGTTTTTCCTTCATGACAAGAATGTGTAAACACCCTGAGCTTAGACCAAGTGCCAGACCCGGGTGCTGGACACTCCTCCTGCATCTGGGCCACAGCTGGCATACTTACTGGGGGAAGCTGGGTTGACCTTCTAGAGAGGGCTGACCTTCACCAAGCCGCCACTGAAGTCATCAGGCTGGGAAGAATGCTGGGAGCCAGCCCAGGACCCAAAGAGCCAGATCCTGTCCTCCCAAAGTCCACGTGCACCTCTGAGTATAACCTCTGTGGAGACAGGATCTTCATGGAGGTAACATGGGGAACTGATCCAGTATGACTGGTGTTCTCCTAGGGGATCAGGATAGAGGCGCACACAGAGGGAAAGAGTGTCTGTAAGCCAAGGTGAGAGGTCTCAGATAGAGTCAACCCTGTGGCACCTTGTTGTCGGACATCCAGCCTCCAGAACTGACAAAGCCAACCCTGGCCCCACCAGGGTGCTGTGTGAAAGACACATGAACACATTACCATGGCATGCTCTGTGCCAGGTCTACAGGCTTCCCTCGCCATGCTCCATGCATGGTTACCAGGAGTCATTGCCAGGGCAGGTAGCAGGGACATCTCACTGCCCTTGTCACCTGTGACCTTCTCAGCCATTTGCCAAGTCACTCTGCCTCAGCTAAAGGATTGGTCCAGGGAACCTTTGGACAGAGGAAGGAAGGGCTAGAGAGCTGAGAGCAAACCCCCCTAACCCAGTGTGTATATTGCTAATATGTTCCAACACACCCATGTACCCTTAGGCTGGGCATGCTCAGTTCACAGTAGGGCCAGGGAGGGGGTTTTAGGATCATGATGGCCATTCCAGCAATTGGGGTGAACTAACTGGCTCTTGGGGGATGGGCTCTTTAGGGGATTTCCTGACAGGAAAGTCCTTTGTCCAGTGGGACATATACCCGCTGAACTATGTCTTCACAGGATATGTGCCTGCGGGGGATCCCCAGTTGCCATGACAGGGCAGGAAGGGGGTTCACCACCTTAGAGGTGTTCTGTTCTCTCTTAGAGGTGGGATGTCAGGAGCTCCATGTGACATGCTGTGGCATTCAAGGCTCCCTGCCCCAAGGAAGCTGTTGGATGAAAGGACTCACTATTCCCACCATCACCTCCTCTTGGCCCCCTCAGGAAGACTGAGGATTCTAAGAAAGAGGGGACAAAGGCATCCCAGGCTCCGCTGGGTGCCTAGACCACCTTGATGCCCAATTAAAAAAATATTTATTTATTTGTAAGCAGAGAGAAACAGACACATACAGAGAGTGAGTCAGAGAGAGAATGGGTGCACCAGGACCCAAACTTCAGACACATGCACCCCTTTTGTACACCTGGCTTTATGTGGGTACTGGGGAGTTGAACTCGGGTCATTAGGTTTTGCAGGCAAGTGCCTTAACCGCTAAGCCATCCCTCCAGCTGTCTATGCCCACTTTTAAAGCTTCGGGCCACCTCTGGAATCTTCCCACCTGCACTCACATGTTCCTTTGGTGACAGATGGCCAAGATGAGCACTGGAATGCTATTGTTAGGAAATGTGCTGGACTCTGGTCTACGTACCCCCAACACCAGCAGTAGGAATATGACAGGTGATAGCAAAACCCAAGCAAGGTGTTAACAGTCGCCTAGCTTCCTGCTGCAGACTGGGGGTCGGGAAATGAAGAGGAAAGTTCTGGATTTATTCCTCTGGACTTTCAAGAGATCCTGGGGTGGTCAAGGAATGTTGAGGGTCTCAGGTTAACCCCTTCAGTTTGGAGAGCCCCAGGCTTCAGGTGTCCACTTGGCTGTATCCAGCCAGAGCCTGGCAAGCAATGGCCTTTCCTGGAAGCAGACACAGGGTGGCTGTCACCTGTGAACACTTTCCATGGATCTGTTCACAGATCCATCCAGTTTCCAAAGTCCAGCTTGGCTCTACAAGTCCCACTGTGTATCAAAAACACAAGCCCCTGGGATGCCTTAAGCATCTCCCCAGCTCTCTGAACATAGCACAAGTTCCCTCTCCTGCTCATCAACGGAGAGCCGAGTGTCCTTGGCTCTCATGCATGCCTAGCACACCTAACCACCACGCTAGCTCCCTCCCCTCTGAATGGACATCCCAGGGCTCCTTGCTTTCTGGTCTCTGGTCCCTTATCCTGTGGGGCATCTTTCTCAGCTTGTCACACATCTCTATGTCTTCTTATTTTCTTATCAGACATGGAATATCTGCCCCCATGTGACGGTTCAGGCACCTCCATAGACACCGGCCCCTTGAGTGGGAGGTTTCTAGCTAGAGCTAAAACCTAGGTGCTAAAACTGATTGGTCAGGTATAGACCAATCAGCTGTCTCTCTGACTCACCTGGGGGAACTTAAAATTAACTTCCCTAGGACAAAGGTCCCTTCTTCCTCACGTGGCAGGCCAGCAGAAGGACCTCTAAATCTCCAGGCCTTAGAAAGGTAAGGCCTTCCCCCAATTAGGCTGGGGTGAGGGAAGGATCCAGGTTTTTCTCACATGAACCTTTCCTTCTCATGATGGGAGCTCTCTGTTATCTTTCTGATGCTTGTTTAGCTAAACAGCGTAAGTTCTGTTAACCTCTCCACGTTTTTCTCCCCACATTGGTGGCTGGAGAACTCTGTAACTCCCCATGTTCCCTTAGATAATAAAGTCACCCACTATACCTTAATATCTTGCTGTCTATGATTTTAATTCTTTAACTTTATAGACAAGAATTTGGGTACTCCTTAAATTTTGGGGTGCATTGGAATTTTTGCTGGGCATTATCTAAATTCTAACCCGCAGCTCACCCCACTACACCCAGGGCCTCATGGGTAATAGTGCAGAGTCCATGTGCACCACCTGATGGTGGTGACATCAGCCATGCGATGGGGACAATGGCAGGGCAACCACTCCCTGGTCAGCGAACAGAGTACATCAACCACCACACCAAGCACGTTGAGTTTCCAGGTTTTATGTCTAGTTTGGTGTCAGACCCGCTGCTGTGACCTGGGCCCTGGTGACCTCTGAGCTCAGATGGGAGATGCTATCCCCAGACTCAGCCAAACCAATCCAAGACACTTCCTCAAGCCTCCCAAATCCCAAATAAATATTGCAGGAGGACAGCAAGAGTACTTTCAACCCTGGCCACTGCTCTGCAAATGAACCCACGTAGCATGGTGGAGGGACAGTCCTACTGGGCTGTGACAGTCCTAGGCAGGCAGACAAGGTATCCCCTGGGGTGTATCTCTTGAAGACTGTGTATGTAGCTCGCTCCTACTGAGAGGGTCCATGGTACAGTCTTGGATGTACCGAGGGTCCTTGGTGTCGGCCATGGAAGGACAGAGCGGGTGGGGCTTTCTATAATCACAAGCAATTCTTTTTGTTTATTTATTTATTTTATTGTCCTTAATGAGTTACATTATTTAGTGGGCAAACAATGAGTTGTTATCCCCAATTCCCCGATGCTCCCCCTCCCCCATCCCCAACCAGCTGGATATCCTCCTCCGTGGGTCCTCTGGATCAGTCCTTGAATCACAAGCACTTCTGAGCCAGCTCCAATGGCCTGGGGTTGCCAGCTCCAGGGGCACCATCTCCAAAGCTGCACCCCACACAAGCTCTTGTGTCCTCTCTCTTGAAGGCTCCTGAGACCTCTCGCTGCCGCACATCTATCCATCCATCCGAAGTTCCTCTGAGCTCTGTGGTTAATGAAGCTGCATATTCATAGGGTCATTCCTATGCCACACTGAAGGCACAAGGTGTTGATGCCAAGTAGTCAGGTGCCCAGAGCTGCTGCTAGCTGCTTCTGCTCTGTTCTCCCAGCACTCTCCCTTTCTTTCTCTCCTTCCCTCCCTCTCTGTCCTCATTACACAATTCCTAGAGAAATGACTTGTCTCTGTCCTAATGCTCCTTGAGAGGGTCATTTCTGGTGATGAGAAACAGATTGCTCCCAGCACAAGCTGACGGAGTGATAGGCGGGGACAGAGCAGGCATCAGGAGTCACCAGTATCGCCCAGCTTGGGTCAGCAGCCAGCCAGTGGTGTGTGGGAGCAGACAGAGCAGGGACAAAGGGTGGAGGAGGGCTGGAGAGATGGCTCAGCGGTTAAGGCACTTTCCTCCAGTGCCTGAGGCCCTGGGTTCAATTCCCTAGGACCCACATAAGCCAGACCCACAAGGTGGTGGTCCTGGTTCTCTCTCTCTCTCTCTCTCCCATGGAGTCTGGGCATGTCCCAGCAGCCCCCCCCCCAGCCCCATCCTGCACAGCCAAATCATAAGACCTTCCTAGCCCTGCGCTGCTGTGCGAACTGACCGCTCCTACCAGGCACAGCAGATACCTGGAGAAAATCCACACTCAGGACACAGGGGTCCCCCAAAGCTGGGTTCAGGAGTCATGTGGCCCAGCCCCATCCCTCAACACCTTCCACATGAGTCCATGTAAAGAATGTAAAGAATTATCTTTTTAAAAGGAGGAGGATATCCAGCTGATTGGGGAGGGGGAGAGGGGCATTGGGGAATTGGGGATAACAACTCATTATTTGCCCACTAAATAATGTAACTCATTATGGACAATAAATGTATATATATTTTTTAAATCACTCAAGAGGGGATTAAAACAGCTTGACTTCTTTTTGATTATTTTCCCAAGCCTATCCACTCAAACTCACAATTCTATACCATAGAATAAACTGGAATCAGCAGGGCCTGGCCTGCAGAGACATCCAGAGAGCAAGCGCAATATGGATGGTGGAGCCCCTGGCAGCAGTAACCCCAGTCCCTTAGCACTACCAACCCTTCTCAGATGCTTTGCAAGACTGGACCAGTTATCTGACCCCCCATTTGACCCTGAATAGCTGAAGACAGACATGGGAGTGACTCACAGGCCACCGAGTGAGGCTAGGCTGTGTCTCTGATGTCCAGCAGAGGGCCACAGAAGGGTGCTCTGTGGCCTCAGTCTGTATTATGCCAGGGATGGAAACTGGGCTCCGCTAGGACGCAGAGCAGATGCCTTTCTGAGTGAGTGAAGGTGGCTTGGTGGAGGCCTTGGGTTTGGTCAGATTTAACCCTCCACTCCTCACAGCAGGTAGGGACCTGGGCTCAGTGAGGGAGAAGGCTGCCTATCTGAGTGACTGACTTCACTCACTAACTTTTGGTCCTGATTCTCTTTCCGAAATGTACGTGT
>PVHP010034708.1:0-18712 GCA_004024765.1 Zapus hudsonius
GGATGTGTGTCACAATATCTATGTTAGGGCCTTCAGGCCACTTAATAGGTCTAAAACCCCTCAAGTCCTTAAATTAAATTGATTAAATAAAGTTCACTTATTTCATTTTTAAACTGAAACAATGTTTGTCTGTTTCTTTCTATGTACCTTTTGTCATAATACAGGACAGTACAGGCTAAGTCGTTTAAATGTAAATCAGTGCTTTAAGTACTTTAAGAAAAACTGAAGAGATAAAGGCCAGATCTCTGCCCTCCAGTGTCTGTCTGTCTGTCTGCTTGGAAAAGAGAAACAACAAAATGAGATCATCAGCCACCCCTAGGGATTATTGTTGCTTCTACTTGTCAGATAGACTTGGTCTTGACTTTAACAAGAGATTCGGACTCCTGGTGTGTCCTGAGATGTTCACGTGCTGTGGAAAAGTTGTAAGGCAGTAAACATAAGGCTTAACTGACCAGCACATTCCCTCCCTTGCTGGACATACAAAGGCGAAAATACCAAATAGGTAGTAAATTGGTAGAAAATTAGCTAATCTCTCCTATATAATATCTTGCTTTATGCTCAGCCATCAGCTTTCTCACTCCTCAGACATAAGCAAGTTCTTTGCTTTGCAGGCCCATCAAAGCAGGTCTGAGCCATGAATAACACCTTCTGTTCTCCCTCCAGTTCTCCTTCTGTTCATCTTCTCACACTGAAAACTGGCCCTAAGCTATCCTCAAGGACCTGCTAGAGGAGCTTACTTCTGGGCCTGCCGCTTCTTGTTGTCCATGTGTTGGTGGTTCAGGATGCAAACTCTCTTAAATTTCTTCTCTATTCCCTTCCTCACTCTCTTTCTCCAAGGCTAGACTTAGCTTTTCAAAAGCCTCCTGATGATGACTATAACCCACCATTTTCCTAGACCCTGTGGTTAGTAAATTAGTGTCAAGATGAGTCAGATTCCCACCCTTCCTCTGAGCCTTCATACTGAATATGGATTAATAGATAAGCAGCAGGGAAGGACGGATGGAAAAGTGAAAGAAAATTTTCACAAATCCCTTACAAATGAACACAACTGACTTTGACTTCTAACCAAGGTAGATGTTAGGTCTGTGAACGCAGGCAAGAGAGTATAAAATGAAGGTAACAATTCCTACCTAGTCTGGACTGGACGGTTGGGAAGATTACATACTGTAAATTGCTTAGGGAAGAGCTAGGTAAAAACAACACCCTTTCAAAGTGGGACCTTCCTAGCTACAACAAAGGCGATAAGGGTGCTAACTGACACAAGAGAAACGCAAACAAAGAGGGTGGGGGTTCCCAGCACCTGCAGGAGGCCACCCTGTGTGTGCTCTTGCGCACAGGGGCCCTCCCAGCCTCCAGGTGATCAGGAGTTCAGTACACACCTAGAGCTGAGGGTGCAGGCCTACAGGCACAGACCTGGGTGCTGAGCAAGTCCCTGCACAGTCGGACTTTACAAGTAAAGCAGGCGTGGCCCGCAGCTAGCTGCTGCCCACGGGGCTCCAGCGTCCAGCCTGGCATGGAGATGGAGAAGGGCCCCAGCTGTCGGAGTCAGCACGGCTGCCAGTGAGGAATGAAGATCATTCCTCTCACCAGAGAGTTCAGCGCTTTTCCTTCCACCTCCCTCTGGATGTCTAAAGTGAAGCGTTTTTCTCTCTTCTCCAGTTCAGAGGCCGAGAATGGTGTGGATGACAAAAAGAAGGCCAGCCGATCACCAGCAACCCAGTCCCCTACCTCATCGGTGGAAGCCGAGTCCCCAGACCAGAGGAGAAGCCTGGGCCTCTGGTGAGTCCTCATTGAACCTCTGAAGCTTGGGGCTCGCTCGGGCTTTTGAAGGGAGCTGCTGTTTCTGCTTTGATGATTGTCATGAAACAGCACCCAAGACCACATAGAGGACTCTGAATATCCTGGTCCTGGTGCTTGGCTCGCTTTCTCTGCCTTCCAGCACTGATTTGGACTCAGGCCCTCTCTCAGCCATAGACTGATGACAGAAACTCACCTGCCAAGTCTGCTTTTCTCTGAGTGTCAGCTGAGCCCTGGGTGTGCACACCTGGTCCTCACTCTCACTCTCCTGAGAGCCCCAGGGAAGAGCAGAAGAGAATCACCCCAGGGACCCACCAGGCCACCCATGCCCTGTGACTGTGGCTGGGAGGGAGGCCTGGTTTGGTTGGGAGTGAGAAGGAGAGACTAGCTATCTCTTGAAAGGTGTCACGGTGCACTCATCACTCTCTGTCAATAACTACCTCAGAGGAGCTTAAAGGTACTTGTTGGGCTTTAGAAGAAAGTAGGGATAAATGTGAGGAGGCTTTTGTGAATATTTCTGTGTTTTGATTTTCCCGTGATAGTGATGATAAAACCTGGCACCTAACACATGCTGGGCAGGTGTTCTACCAGAGAGCTACATTCGCAGTCCTTCCTAAGAGCTGCTGCGTTCTTCCTCTCTTGGCCTCTGCTGAGAGTTAATTAAGCTAATTCCTTTTTGCTTCAAGCCTGGCTCCCCAGCCTACATCTTTCTAAATCTATGGCTCTTTCAGGACCAAGCCTATGTCCTAGCTCCTCAGTGAGCTTTACCTTTTCAAATTCCACATCCCATGGGATTTCCTGCAGGCTGGTTTCTGGCATCTCACTTTGCACCATTTTTCCTATAACTGTTTCCTATCGGAACATCCGTCCCTTTCACCACTATGGACTGACTCCAGCAGTCACCTGGCAAACGCTGTCAGATTCATTCTGATTTCCCAAAGCATCCATAGGACCTGTGGGAAATGGCACAGGCATGCACTGTAATCCTCTTTGTGATGAGGGCCCTGCGCTTTCATCTTGCCCTGGACTTCTAGTCCTGCTCATGGGCACCTGCAGGCAGCCAGAAGAACATGGTTGAGAAGACTCAGAGATGACTGTGTCAGGAGCCTCTGTACCACTGGGCCTTTCTGCTTCCAGTCCATAGGTCTTCAGAATATCTGCCCAGCTTCTTGGCAATTCTATTAACATGAATTCATAGAGAAGAAATACTCCATTATTGCTGGGGGGTTTTTTGGTTGCTTTATTTTCTTGGTTTGTTGTTGTTTGTTTTGGGGGACACTGTATAGCTGAGGCTAGCCCAGAACTTACTATGTTTCTCCAAGCCGACCTCAAATTCATAACCCGATTGCAGAAGGTCATCACCAATGGTATTATTATTTTGCCATTTGTAAATATTCTATTTTCAATTAGAGTATAAATGTTTACTCATCGTTTCCAGAGAAATAATCTCCGGAATTCTCAGGGAGTTTCTGTCTGAATAGGTTCAGTAACCTGGAGCTGAAGCCAAGTCTGTCTGCCTTACACTTCTGAGGTGCTTCTGCTGGGATTTCAGCGCTATGCAATCATGGACTGATGGGGCTGGAAGAAGCCTCTTTTCACAGCTGAGAAAACCCAAACCTCACCGCTCATCATCTCTGTCACTCTGTGCTACTTAAGTTACTTCAGGTTCTTCCTAGATAGAGCTACCAAACCTAATGTATAATAGAGCCTCATGGTGAAGGGTCATGTGAAATCATGACTTATTTCTACCATTTTCCGAAATAACCATAAAGCAGTTACATAACAATAAAACTCACTCATACATTACTTCTAGAAATCCTATGTAGTCCACTTTGAAATGACTCTTCGTAGCAAATTCACACATCTGCTAAAATGAAGACTCAGGGCTGAAATCAGCTTCGACAGAAATCCCAGAGCCCTGACTGCTGCCTCTAGTAAGACAAGGGATGACTTGAATTTTAAAATGTTCTTTTTTTTTCTGATTTCACTCTTATTGTGTTCCCAATATTTACTGTTTTGTCACTCTTTTCCTCATACCCAGTTGCTGCTCATTCTGTATAACTAAACCCATATTGTGGGGCTAGAGGTGAACTCAAGGCCCTGGGCTTAATTCCCAGCATTGCAGAAAATTAATTAATTAATAAATAGATTAATTAACCTACATTGTTCTGTCAACTTCCTTTCCTCTGGTCTCCTGTTACTTTGTCTAAACCTTCTGACGTCTCTGATACATATGGTAAAGCCATATACTGCCTTTGTGTGTTTCATCTTTTTCTTTGAGAAAGGCTCTCTCTCGCTGTGTAGGCCAGATAGACCTTAAATGCATGAATTTCTGCCAACTGAATTGCCCGGATGCACAGACCTTTTGAAGGACTGAAGGCAGATGGGACAACTCTACCTGTGATGATTTGGAAAGACTGGATGGCACAGGGGCTCTTCTGTATAACCTCTGTGGGTGCTGGGTGCGGAGCTGGTTGACACAGTATTGCTTTCTCAAGTCTTCTCAGTGACATTATTCTCACTTCCTGCAGGTGCTCATGGGCAGAACCAGAGGCCATTACCAAATCAAAGCCTAGAGCCCCTATACAAGGAGGCTGGCCTCCTGCCTCAGCCTATGGTGTGCCGGACTTGCAGGCACGTACCACCACGCCTGGCATGTACTGCCATTAAAAAAAAATGTCTGACACATGTTTGTACAGGCTTCCTAAGGATAAGGATGACCTTGTGTGCCCCAGGCCATTAGCACACTGCCTCCACTCAGTGAATGCTCATTAAATATTAATGAATTCTGAAACAAAAATATTCTTTGATTTAAGCTGCTGCGTAGTAATGGGCCTCAAGTACTCCTCTTCATATGAAAATATTTTTGAAATGATCTAATTACTTTCATATCTCAATTGCCACGGCTGCAGTTTGTGACTACAGCCTGGGGAATTCACCTCAATCATGTGCTGTGTAAATGCCCTCAGGCTATCACGTGTGATTATCAATATCTAGAGGAGAGAAATAAGTGTCAGGCTTTCTCGTGACATGGTATAATAGTTGGGATTTATAATAATGAGTAGCATAAACCATTCAGCTTGGAATCTGCCTGCGTTTTATTTCCCCAGGTCAAAATCCAGTTTTGATGGTGCCACTTTGTCAGGTGATAAGAATGAGTGTAAAGCCGAAAGCAAAAGTGACCCTAAGACTGAAAGGAAAAAGTCTCCATCTTCCAGCCAGGTAATGGGATAGACTGGGTATTGACTCTTGAGGGTGACATAACTGTTGGGTACAATGGACAGAAGAAAGTCAGGAAGAAAGCCTCTGCTCACCAGAGCTTTAGGAGGTGGCAGGTCCTCTTGCCATTCAATAGATTTCACAACCAACCTGTCAGCACACATGGATAGGTGGAGTGTCAGGAGGTGGCCTCTGACTCTGACAGGAACCCAGGGCACAGAGACCAACACATAGTCAGGTGCTTGTCCAAGAATTCACGAAAAAGGGGTGCGTGACATCCACGCATTAAAGTTGTCAGGCGTCAGGTGTCCACAGAAAGGAGGCCTGTGAACAGGTCACATCTCTCCACGAGTGACTTGGGCTCTGCACTAGCATACGCCCAGAGTATAGCAATGCCCAGTTCTGTGCCAGAGAGTGGGACACCTTTACTAGGACCAGGTTTGGGGATGTGGGGTTTTCTTTTTGTTGTATTTTGAGGTGAGGTTTGGCTCAAAGGATTGAACCCAGGGCCTCTTGCATGCCTACAAGAACATGCTTCACCCCTGAGGATATATACCTCTAGCTTTCTGAATTTCCTTTTCGTTTCTTTTCTTTTGACACATGACCCTTAAATACATGAATCTGTGCCTCCTAGGAACTAAAACGGTTTGCACACACTTGAAATTTAACCAAAGGTAAAATTAATTTTCAATTTCTACAGTTGTCCTAATAATCCTTGAGAAATATGATTTTTGCTTTTTCTCCTCTACAGGAATCAATCAAGAGTCAGATATGTCATGCTTTTCTATGTCAATTTCTTTAGATAGGGTCTCACTCTGGAGCCCAGACTGGCCTTGAACTCATGGCAACCCTCCTGCCTCAGCCTTCAAAAGGCTAGGATTATATACATGAACACCATACCTGGCTCTGCTATGTCAATTTAAAATATATATTTGTGAGGACAGAAAGAGAGAATGGGCACACCAGGGCCTCTTGCCACTGCAAATGAATTTCAGAAGCATGTGCCACTTTGTGTATCTAGCTTTACATGGGTACTGGGGAATCGAATTAGGGCCAGCAGGCTTTGTAAGCAAGTGCCTTTAACTGCTGAGCCATCTCTCCAATTCCTGACAATATTTCTTTTAATGTGTGTGTGCATGTCCACGTCCAGGCTGGAGGACAACCTTGGGAATCATACCTCACGTTGACATTCACCTTTAACACACACACACACACACACACACACACACACACACACATGTCTTCTCATTGGCCTGCAACTTGCTAAGTAGGCAAGACTGGGTGGTCAGCAAATCCCAGTGGTCTACCTGTCTCCCCCTCCCCAGAGCTGGGATTTTAGGTGCATGACACCACTTTTTTAAAACAGGTTATGTTGTGAGGATTGAACTTCTTCATGCTCCAAGCATTTTACTAAGCCATCCACCTAGCTTCTTGATATTCAATTTTTAAATTTAGATCAGTCTCAAAAAACATTTTTGAAACAGGGTCTGGTGTATTCCAGGCTGTGCTGAAGTCACTGTGTAGCCAAGGATGGAGTTGAACTTTGAATTAGGGAGTGAACCCAGGTCCTCACACTTGCTAAGCAAGCAAGCACTTTACCACTAAACTAACATCTCTCTCTCTCTCTCTCTCTCTCTCTCTCTCTCTCTCTCTCTCTCTCTCTCTCTCTCTCTCTTAAAGGTCTGCTAGTGCCACCTTGAGCATAGAATCTTTCTGCCTTGAGCTTCCATGTATGTAGGCTTACAGGTGTGTGGCACCATGCCTACCTGGCCTAGTATATTTGAAATTAAGTGTGCAATCAATGCTCCCTGTGGCCATCTAAAACAAAATCTCAATGAAGTCCCCTTCCTCATAGAACACATAGTTTCCATCACCTGATGCAGGCTTAAAGATCTACAAATTCACACCTCTACTCCAATGGAGAGCTAGGGCTAGAAATGTCTTAGAAAGAAATTCCAGAGTTCCGATACAACATATATTTCTACGAGGCAGCATAGGTTAATGTACTGTAGATTACATGCTGACCTATACAAAGCTGATGTGTAGGAGCCGTCTTCTTGATTACTTTTCTTTACTCCAATAAGGCTACTTGTCTTTGAGATCACTCCTGGTTTGGATAATAAACCATCAAGGACCTACTTATCAGAGTCTTTTCCTCAAAAGCATCCCGTGGGGGCTGGAAGAAGGTTTAGCAGTTAAATACTCTTGCTAGCAAAGCCTGCTAGCCCAGGTTCAATCCCCCGACCACCCACATAAAGCCAGATGGGCATTCATTTGCAGTGGCAAGTAACCCTGGCATGCATGCACACACGAGTGCGAACACGTGCACACACGTAAACAAATACAAATTTGTAAAAAGCATCCTATGAGGCAGACAGAGTGTCCTGCTACAGGAAGACTCTGCTCTGGGTTTATACCCCTCAGTCTGCCAGAGGTAAGGGGTCATAAACTCTGAAATGGGGATGCCTGGTTCTTAGGTTATTATAAGAAGGATTGTATAAGAATTTTACAAACTATAATTGATGGCTATCCATTATTGTCATCACTATGGAGACAGATGCCTTGCAAGTGAGGCAATCTACTGCAATTCAAACTCTGGAGCCTTGGATGAGGATCACACATGGGCCAAGGCAGAGCCAGGACTTCAGCTCAGGTTTGTCTGAGTTCAATGCTTCCAAGCCCTGTGCTCTCCTGAAGGGTCTCCCTGGCTCTCCTGTGCCTTCCTCTGCTAGACTTCTCAGAATTTCAGTCCCTGGGAGAAACTGCCCATACAGCAAGGCACTTAGCCTGTTGGAAAGCAAGTGTGTCCCCTTGTGTGACAATCACTGAAGTGTTGTCTTAGAGACTTACAAGATCAGAGAGGATGAATGCCTACAGAAAACATTACGGGAGGGAAAATTAATTAATTTAAACTGGAGTTAGAATGTGTGATGTTTACAAAACTACAAGAAAAGTGGGTGTGATAATGTCTGCTTTGCCCCTCACAGTACAAGGCGAATATGCACTTTCACAAGCTGTTTCTTGATGTCCCCACAGAAGAGCCACTGAGGCAAAGTAAGTTCTGAGCTGTTGGGCTTTTAAAGCCTCGTGTCTGAAAACTTGCTAATTCGTTTGGGGGCCGAGTGGGGAGGTGCACTCCAGGGACTGGGTCACCAAGAGGAAAGGTTTCTGAAGGGAATGGGCCATGATACAATAACGGTGCCAACTGCAGTCACCGTTCACCAGCACCTTGGAAGATGCAAGAGAGGAATGACCAAGGGACACGTGTGATAGTCGTCCTGGGTGGTTCCACAGTGATCTCCTTGCCTTGTGTCTTTGTGCTGACGTGCTTGTGATCGAGTCATCCCAGGATTCAGGATGATAAGCCTCTGGCAAGAGAAGCTGCTACAGGAAGGAAGCTAAGAGGAAAAAAGGTCTGATGGACAGATGTGCTGTGCTGTGCAGGGTGTGGTGGTCATACCTAAGTAGCTTCTCAGCATGCCAGGCAAGCATGGGGATCATCGTGAGACCCAAAGTTCATTTCCAGCTCTCTCTGTGCACAGATGCTAAGGCAAGGTGCCAGGATACCCAAGTATGGTTACAGTAAGGTCATGAGGATCCTGAAAAGAGAAAGCCGAGGGTGCTTATCTTAACAAGAAGAGGCTTCTGAAACATCAGGCTTGGTTCCTGATATGCAGGGAAAGACTTTCCCTCCCATTCTGACTCATTCTAAAGCCTCCAAGACTTTAATTTTTTATATATTTTATTTATTTGCAAGGAGAGAGAGAAAGACACTGGGCACACCAGGGCATCTAGCCACTTCAAACAAACTCTGGATGCATGTCCCACTTTTTGCATCTGGCTTTATGTGGGTGCTAAGGAATCAAACCTGAGTCTTTAGGCTTTGCAGGCAAGTGCCTTAACTGCTGAGGCATTCCTCCAGCCCCAAGACTTTAAATTTAAAAATAAAGACCTGTAGTCACTGTAGCTTCATTCTAGTAGGATGCTGGGTACAGTGAGCATGCCTGTCACCTCAGCACTCTCAAGGCTGAAGCAGGAGAATGTCCAGATTAAGATCAGCCTGCGTTTCAGAGTATCTTCCAGGCAGTCTTTGAGGTACAGCAACAAGAACAAAAGAAATAAAAAAGAACTCAGGAGGCAGAGGTAGGAGGATTGCTGTGAGCTTGAGGCCAGCCTGGGTAACATAGGGAATTCCAGGTCAGCTTGGACCAGAGTGAAACCATACCTCAAAAAAAAAAAAAAAAAAAAGGAAAGAAAGAAGAAACAGTTGTGTGACCAAATGCAGTAAGCTGCAAAAACAAACAAGTACAGGCAAGAAAGTTCAAAATGGAGAACGAGTTACCACCCACCTGTGGTGGATAAGGACTTCTTTCCAAAGCAATACTGAACTCAAACCAAAGTCATGGAGATTTTATTCTGGGAGCCTATACAGATTCATATAGGAAAGCATTCTGGGGGTAGGCTCACTTCTGAGCATGCTCAATTTAAGGTCATAGCTCAAGAAGGAAAGATGGCAGATCAGAACACTTTTGGGTGGACAGGAACACCTCTGAGCATGCTGAGAGTTCTCCAGAGAGCTTTAACTGAAGGAGAGGACATCCCGAAGGTGCATTAGGAAGGTATATAGGAGGTGGCCCCTGAAAGTCCTTGCCAGGAAGGATCTTATCTCGGTACATACTTAGGTCAGCAAAGCATCCCCAGTTTCTATTTTAAAGGGGAATCATAAAAGTAATATTTTGGTGGAATTCTATGTAATGACGGCTGTCCTTCTTCTCTCAGGCTTTACCTGTGCTCTCCAGAAAGAAATTCTCTACCAAGGAAAGCTCTTTGTGTCAGAAAACTGGATTTGTTTTCATTCCAAAGTCTTTGGGAAAGATACTAAGGTTGGTGTTTACAAGAGAAAGCTAACCCTACATTTTTATATATTGTAAATATAAACTATTTTACATTTAACTATATTCATAAGTGTTTATATCTAGCCTTTCACCACATTACTTAAAAATTTAATTTAGAGCTGGGCATGGTGGCGCACGCCTTTAATCCCAGCACTCGGGAGGCAGAGGTAGGAGGATCACCATGAGTTCAAGGCCACCCTGAGACTACATAGTGAATTCCACACCAGCCTGGACTAGAGCGAGACCCTACCTTGAAAAACCAAAAAAATTTAATTTATTCACTTGCAAGAGAGAGAGGGGGGGGAGTGAGGGAGGGAGAGAATGAACATCCCAAGCCCTCCTGCCATTGCAAAAGAACACTAGATACATGTGGCAGTTTGTGTGTCTGGCTTTACGTGGGTCCTGAGGAATCAAACCCAGGCCGTCAGGCTTTGCAGACAAGTGCCTTTAACTGCTGAGCCATCTCTCCAGCCACCACATGACTCTGTTGTGGCTCCAGATACAACCGTTCTAACTGCCTCCAGATGACACCATCTTGGTGCTTTTCATAAACAACACTCTCACCAATCTCTTTCTGCCTTTCCCACACTGAACCCAAATCTCTCTTACCCACATGTCACCAGAGACACTACAGTTATTCCTATGAAGTGTATGATTCATTAAAACCAAAACACATAACCAGGCATGGGAGTTCACGTCTATAATCCCAGCACTCAGAAGGCTGAGGCAGGAGGATTGTCACGAGTTCATAGCACCCTGGACTATACAGTGAATAGTAAGTTACCATGTGAGGTTCTATCTCAACACCCACCCTCACAAAAAAACCACTTTGAGTTTTTTTAAATGTTTTTATTTATTTGCGAGAAACAGAGAAGGAGACAAAGAGAGAAAATGGGTATATCAGGGCCTCCAGCACTGCGACAAACTCCAGATGCATGTGCCACTGTGCATCTGGCTTTATGTGAGTACTTGGGAATCAAACCCAGGTCGTTAAGGCTGTGCAGACAAGTGCCTTAACTGCTGAGCCATCTTTCCAGCCCAAAACACTTTTAAGTGTCCATTTCTCACCATATTTACACCAGTAACCAGCGAGGTCTAGGCCAATAGGCCTGTAAGTGACCTCATTGCTGTCACCAGCACAAGAGAGTGGAAACAGCATCTGTGAGAGTGAGGTCCCCACAACCCCTAGGTGCTCTGTGTTGCTGCTTCTCGTTCTCATTAAGTGCAAATTTCGGGGTGGGGGTACAAGGCATAGGAACCCTGATTCTTTAATTTGATGGTGTCAGATCTGTAGAGTAGCATACTTCTACATATTGTTTTCTACATATTGTATGTAGTTACTCTTAGATAACATGTTTTTATTTATTAATTTGAGAAAGAGAGGCAGACAGAAAGAGTGTGTATGGGTGAACCAGGGCCTCCCACCACTACCTATAAATCCCATCGGTTAAAGGCACTTGCTTGCAAAGCCTGAAAGTCTGGGTTCATTTCCCCAATTCCCACATAAAGCCAGATGCGAAAAGTGTTGTGTTGTGTCTGGAGTTTATTTGCAATGGCAGGAGGCCCTGGTGTACCCATACTCTCTTGTGTTCTCTCTCTCTCTCTCTCTCTCTCTCTTTCTCTCTCTCTCTAGAAATATCTCAGTGCTGGGTAGGTGGAAACGGGGAATCTCTGGGACTCACTAGAAGCTAATGTTACTGAATAAGTGTGTTCCAGCATCAGAGAGAAACCCTCCTTAAAGAATAAGGTGGGGAGCCATTGAGGAATACACTCAACATCAACCTCTGGCCTCCTCATGCACACACATGTGAACATGCATGCACACATACACATGCAAACCAAAGATGGCTTTCAGGAATTCAAAGCAAGCCAGTTTCTCTGAGCAGAATAGCAAGAGTTGAAATTATTTGGGAACAAAATAAAACAATTTTCACACACACACACACACACACACACACACACACACACACACACACACATATATATATATATATATATATATATACATAGTATTGCACTCATTATCCCCCCATTACCTTCTCTTGTCCCCTCTCCCTGTTCCTCCTCCACTGAACCTCCTTTCCAACTAGTTCCTCTACTATTTTTTAATTTTTATTCATTCACTCATCCATTTACTCATTTATTTGTATTGGGTGCACATGTGTGCCATCACATGTGTGTGGAGGTCAGAGGATGACCTTGAGGTATCTGTGCTCCACTTCCCTGTGAGCCAGGGTCTTAGGCTGTTACAAATGAATCTGGCCTATGAGTTTTAGAGTCTCCTATCTCTGCCTCCCATTATCATGGGCATGCTCGGGTCACAGATAACTTTGTGGCCAGCTTTACATGGATATTAGGGAATTGAACTCAGGCTAGCAGGCTTTGCAAGCAAGCTCCTTTTACCGCTGAGCTATCTTCCTACCCCCTCTTCTATTTGATGACTTTTTTTAAATACCTCCCCACCATCCACGAGGGAACACCGATGGACTCAATATTGTGCAGGTAACAATAGTCACCGGAGGGCGTGAATGCAACAGCCAGTTCATGTGCAGAAGGTAGCACTCCTCCCCATCCTCTGGCTCTGACATTCATTCTGCCCACTCTCCCTCAATGTTCCCTGAGCCTTGGAGGACATGATAAAGATGCCTCATTTAACGCTGGGAACTCAGTGGCTCGGCACTCTTGGCACTTTGACAAGGTTTGAGTCTCTGCAGTATTCACTGCCAACTGCTGAAAGAAGCTTCCCTGACCACAGGTGAGAGCAGCAGCAATCTCTGGATGTAACCATAAATACTTCCTGGAATTTGATGGATACAGAACATCCATCTAGCCAAATGACAGAGCTAGCTTCCCTCTGAGTGTCCCCAGTTCAGTAAAGACATGGACACACTGGCTTTTGTGTGTTCCATAGTCATCCTTTAGAGACAGGAGACTTAAAAAAGAAGAGGATGGAAATGAGAACTATTAGAGTGGCCTGTTTGGTTCCTCTCCTCCAAAGACGGTATCAAATGAGATTTGGGGGTAGCTGGAGTGGCTCAGTGGTTAAACACTTGCTTACAAAACCTGACAGCCCAGGTTCGATTCCCCAGTACCCAACCCATGTAAACCCCAACATACAGAATAATGCATGTGTCTAGAGCTCATTTGCAATGGCAGGAGAGGCCCTGGTGTACCCTTTCTCTCCCCTCCCCCTCACTCTCTCTCCTTGCAAATCAATAAAAATATTTTTTAAAAGAGAGAGATTTTGGCTTCAGAGATGCTGCAGAATTTCTTCATGGACAACGAACTTGTGTCCAACATTCTCTGGTAATAACTAAAAGTTCCCAAGCTTCCTGCCTTGGAAAACCCTTAATAAAATATGGCCTTAATTTAATCAGGAACTTAGTCAGCCACCGGTATATTCAGATGCTGGTAAAATTAATGTGCGTATATCATGTTCCATTGAGTCTGCCTGAAAAGTAATTTCATTTTCATTTCACAAGTTACCTACCTGTACTTTTATACTCAGAAAGCAAATGATTGAAACTCCGTACAGGTCTCTTATGCCCCAGAAAAAAACTAAATTTATGGCCCCTTGTCACTGAGTTTGTGATAGCTTCTACAATTATCATTCTTATTTTTTCAATTTTTTATTTATTTGCAAGGAAGGAGAGAAAGAGAGAGGGAGGAAGGAAGCCTGAGCACACCAGAACTTTCTGACACTGTAACTGAATGAACTCCAGATACATGTGCCACTTTCTGTCTGCATCTGGCTTTACATGGGTGCTGGGGAATTGAACTCGGGATGTCAGGCTTTGCAAGCAAGCACCTTTTACCCTCTGAGCCATTATTCCAGCCCCTCATTTTGATTTTTTTATTAGAGCTGGAAATGAACTATCTCTTTTATTTTACTCAACCCCGCAATCATGGGAAAAATGAAAAAATGAATACAGTTTCTATTGAGCACTGAATGTTCTCCATACACTACCTGATTTAATCCCCAGGAAGCTCTGAGGAGAGTGTGTCAGGTTAAGTCATGTAGGTCGTGGCAGAATTGAATTCAGCTCCAAGGCTTCTTGTCCAGTGATAGTTCTAACTCAGCAGACCTTCTTCACAGTTTCCCCACACAGAAGAGAGTGGGCATGCTTAGCTGAGCCCAGAGTAGATGCCCCTAAGCTCGAGACTTCTGTGGAGCCTTGGGCACTAACACATGAAGACAATGCCAATGCTCTGTTCTGGTGCCACATCTAAAGATAAAGGTTCTCCAGGCAGACCTTCAGTAGAACTCATGCTCCACATTTGTCTTCTGGCTTCGTGAGTACCAGAGGCGCCATTCATGCCACCCTTCACATTCACCCACTTGATGCTGGGGGAGTCTGTGCTGGTATATTTGAACGTGCACATTTGAAGTGCTGCCCTGTGAAGTCTCAGGCAGGGTTGGTCTCTTTCAGATCTCTATCCCAGCTTTCTCGGTCACCCTCATCAAGAAAACCAAAACTGCTCTCCTAGTGCCAAATGCCCTGATCATAGCGACCGTCACTGACAGGGTAAGTAAATAGCAGCCGGGCACAAACACAGTTACTTGGTTGCTTGCTTGTTTGGGTGTTCTTGTTGTTTTTCTGGTTAAATGTTTTTTGCTTTTGTAAAGTATTTTTATTTACTAGAGAGAGACAGAGAGAGAGAGAGGCAAACAGAAAGAGTATGAGCGTGGATGCACAAGGACCCAAACAAACTCCAGGCATACATGTCAGTCACTTTGTGCATCTGGCTTTCCATGGATACTGGGGAATCAACCCGGCTGTCAGACTTTCAGGCTTTGCAAGCAAGTGCCTTTGACTGCTGGGTCATCTCTATAGCCCCTAATTTAATGTATTTTGGTAACAAATTTATAGGAACAGTTCAGAAAACATTAAAAACATGTATTGCATGTAGGGTGACTCAGAAAAGGATAGTAAACAGAATCCACTGTGTGGTAAACACTTTTTTTAAAATAAAATGTTTTCCATCATAATTTTTCTGTGTGTGTGTGTGTATGTGTGCTCAGCTGTGTGCAGGTTGTTTGTGGGATACAGAAGACAACTTGGGTGTTTTTTAGGTGGCCATCCACCAGTTTTGAGCCATGGTCTCTCGTTGGCCTAGGCTAGGCTGTCTGACAGTGAGTCCCAGGGATCCACCTGACTCTACCTCCCCAGCACTGGGATCAAAGGCATCTTCCCATGCTCTGCTTTTCAGTGTTGGTCTTGGGAACTGAAGTCTGCCTCAATCATACTGGACTCTTCAGCATGCTCTCCACATGTACAGTATACAAAGTGGATGTCTTCTCACATAACTAGTGCATATTTGGCATGGGTAACACACAGATTAACATCATCAAAAAGGCCAGTCTTTTTTGAAGAGCTGGGCGTGGTGGTTGCACACCTTTAATCCCAGCACTAAGGAGGCAGAGATAGAAGATCACTGTAAGTTCAAGGCCAGCCTGGAACTAGAGTGCGTTCCAGGTCAGCCTGGGCTACAGTGAAACCTGACCTGAACCTCTCCCTCCCCAAAGAAAAGACCAACCAGACAGCACCATTAGCCACATTCTGGAAGGCAAATCTGGTTTGAGGTCCTGAGTAATTTCTCACATCAGATCCTGGGAGGGAAGTTATGAATTGGAAGTTCAGTGAACCATTAATAGCATGTAATTTTAGAGTGCTGTAGTAACCAGCACAAGCAGAAAATATTCCATAAGCAGGGTTTAGGGGCTTACACTTGAGAGACTGAGGCAGAGAAGTTCCAGGTTGGCCTGAAATACAAAGAGAAGAAAGAAAGAAAGAAAGAAAGAAAGAAAGAAAGAAAGAAAGAAAGAAAGAAAGAAAGAAAGAAAGAAAGAAAGAAAGAAAGAAAGAAAGAAAGAAAGAGGAAGGCAGGAAGGAAGGAAGGAAGGAAGGAGAGAGAGGGGGAAGGAGGGAGGAAGGAAGAAAAGGAGAGAAAAAGGAAGGTAGGGAGGGAGGGAAAGAAAAGGAGAAAGAAAGGAGGGAGGGAAAGAAGGAGAAAGAATGAGGAAAGGAAAGAGAAAGAAAGATGAAAAAGAAAGAGGTGAGGGAGGGAGGCTGAGAAAATGGCTCAGCAGTTAAAAGCACTTGCTTGCAAAGCCTGATGGCCTAGATTCAATTTCCAGGCCAACCACACCGACATAAGCCAGACAAGCATCTGGTGTTCATTTGCAGCAGCAAGAGCAAATCAATAAAATTTAAAAAAGAAAGAGGGAGGAAGGGAGGGAGGGAGGGAAAGAGAAAAATGACAGCCTAGACATTGATGTAACATTTTTTCCCCTGATGAGATGCTTAATTCTAATGTAACTGTTGCCAATTTGGAATTTTCTATTGACTTAATTATACTTGCCTGACCAAGGTAAACAAAATTGAATTCTGGTACTGGAGAGATGGTTCAGCAGGTAAAGGCACTAGTTTGTAAAGCCTGATGGCCTGGGTTCCATTCCTCAGCACCATACATGCACATGCTTGCAGATCAAGTGAAATTTTGTAAAAACAAGAATTCTTTCCCAACATCTCTTTCCTGACATCTGTTTAGTCAGGCTAAGCTGGTATGTTCAACTATTTTGATATTACTTTGATATTAAACAAAGAAAACAAGAACAAGAGAAATACTGTGGCCAGGACTGACATCCCTGGAGTGGGGTGGCTGCCTCCCTGTAAGCCTAGTAGGCTCCTCCCAGAACCATCTGCAGGCTTGAGATGATACCTTGTCTCGGTGCAGCCTTGGATTCTGCGGATCCCTTCCAGATCCTCATGGCTGCTGGGCGGGCATCAGAACAGTCTCTCTTCCATCCAACCTCATTACTCTAACTATTGGGCTACCCTGAATATGTGAGCCAGAGATATTTCCATTGGACATGCCATATATTTTTTAAAATATCTTTATTATGAATAAGTATATACATTGTATGAACAAATCTTGTAAAGGTATCCCATTTCCCTCCTCTCTGTCCCCTACTCACTGGGGTCCTTCTTCGTTGCGCATACTGGATCTGTCTGGACATGGCATTTATTTTAGCTTCACAAGAAGAGTCTGGTTAAACGTTTTTCCATCTCTTACCTAGCATTTTCATGAAAGCTACCTTCAATTTCTAACCATACGAGACAGCTGACAGAAAGAAGGGAGAAACTATGATTTAAAAAAAAAAAAAGACTATTCTGGCCAAGTGTGGTTGTGAACACCTGTGATCCCAACACATAGGAGACTCAAGCAGGAGGATTGGGAGTTTGAGGCCAGCTTGGGCTACATAGAAAGACTGTCTCCAAAAGAGAAGGGGAGGGAAGAGAAAGGGAGGGGAGGGGAGGGGAAGGGAATTCTAATTGGCTAGAAAATGAATTAATATAGCTGGTTTTGGAATTCATGTTAAATGTAAACAGTATAAAGTACTTACTCTGCCCTGCAGACATCAAGTGCTTTCCTTTTATTTTCTCTTTCGTTCATACCGCTGCCATAGAAAGGAAACACAGTTGAGCAGTTTTCCCAATGTTACCCAAGTACCTCAGAGCCAAAATTGACAAGTGGATCCATTTAATGTCAGAACCATGGTGCTATTTTGGAATACAGTGTATTTACTTGGAAATTCTATTGTCTCTTGAGTAAGAAGGATCATCATAAATTCGTGGTCTGAAAGGGGGTCTGAAAAGATTCTATGGCTCATACCAATGGAGAAAACGCCAGTTTTTGTTTGTTTGATTGATTGATTGATTGATTGATTGATTGAATTCTCTGAAGGTACCATTTACATACAGGTGAATTTCCCAGTACTGCTGTCTCTAGATTGCTTCTCCTGGCTGCGCACTTACTCTTGTCCCATACTACCTTTACACTAGAAAAGCCTCACATTTTTATAAGGAAGAATCTGAAAGAAGCATGAGAGAAAGCAGTCTGTTAAGCCACAGGGGAATTTTCAGTGGAAATGTAGGACAATCAGAGAAAGCGGGCCCGTGGGAGTCACCACACGTGAAAACAGAGCTGGAGAGGAATCAGCACAAGCCATGCTTCGGGCCTTTCCCGCCTGTGTCTGGGGACACGCGTGTCAGGCTTTTGGAGCCTCACTTTGTCCTACATTTCTTTCCTATTAAATTCAGGTTGAGGTTTCTATGATAAGGTGGACATGCACTTACTTTTATTCCAGAAATAAAATAAAAATAGAGTGTATGAGAGAGATGAGAACATGATGCAGAGAATGATCTATGTCTATTGAAAATACAAAAGCTATATGACATATGCTATATCATATATATATATGTTACTTTCTCATTGTGGGAACAAAATTCCAGATCAGAAGCAACTTATGGAAGGAAAAAGTTCCAGAGGGTAGATTCCATCATGGTGGGGAAAGCATGGCAGGAGCAGGAGAACTGCCTCCCACCGGCAGGGAAGAAGTAGGGAGAGACAGAGTGATAAGTAGCGCCAAGCTCTAACACCTCAAGGCTCACTCTTAGGGACTCACTTTCTCTAGCAAGATTCCCCCCCACCACAAGTTTCCAGAACCTTCTAGAACAGCAAACAAGCTGGGGATTTAGCATTCAAGTACATGAACCTATAGGGAGCATTTTATATTCAAACCTATCACCCAGAACTTTTTTGAACTCTGAACTCTTGCTTCTGCTTTATTTTTCAGTACATATTTGTATCCTTACTCTCCAGAGATTCAACATACAAACTGCTGAAGTCTATCTGTGGACACTTAGAAGTGAGTATGACATCAGGAGCCCAAGTCACTGTCTTGCTTCTCTATTTCCCAAGGTTTATAATTGATCTGATATTTCATTTTGTTTTGA
>PVHP010034709.1:0-18910 GCA_004024765.1 Zapus hudsonius
CCAGTATTTGGCACACCTTCCTGCCGCTGTTTGCAGTGCTGTGGCAGAGGTGATGTCCAGCCCTCTGCTCATGCCATCGTTTTCCCTGCCAGAATGGAGTCTCCCCTCGAGTCCATAAGCCAAATAAACCCATTCCTCTACAAGCCACTTTTGTTTGGGTTCTTTCTGCGCAGCAACTAGAAAGCTGACTGCAACAATAATGCAACCTTAATACTCACCCACCATGAATCAGGGTACTGAGCAGAAAGACTGTAAGAGCCATGGTGGGGGAGAACTACCAGAGACATCACCCCCTCAGTAACATTGCACTAAGACGGGTGGAACCGGCCTGGCTCCTAGGATATCCATAATCTCCTACCCCATGGACTGATCCAGACTGCCCATGGAGGAGGATATCCAGATGATTGGGGTTAGGGAAGAGGGGCATTGGGGAACTGGGGATAACAACTCATTATTTGTTCTTTGAATTTATCTCATTATGGATAAAAAAAAGCTAACTTCCAAGATCATATTGAGTTAGTGTAGTGCTGGAAGGCACTGCACAAGCTGCCAGGGGAAACTGATCAATGACAGCTGGAGTAAACAGAGACCACTGACATGAAACACAGTCTGCGGCCATGAGTAGGCTGACCACACCTCCTTTTGGGAGAGAACAGCGAACCAAGAAAGGAGCTCTTGTGCAATGGAGGAGCCTGGACCTGGGGGAGACAATCAACAGCTTTTAAATTCAGCCAAATTTTCCACATAGTGAGGGGGAGCCCTTGTCTGGAACTGGGGATTCAGGGCAATAGGCACCGGATCCCGTACTCTTGGGCTCCCAAGAAAAGATGCACTATGTGAGCAATTGACGGGGTGGCTACTAAAAATAGAACCTAGGTAATCCAGAATTGTGTATATTTGTTAACCTACACTGATCTCACTCTCCAATGGAGATTGTGTTTGTATTTTTCAGGATACAGCGAGAGAGCTATAGCCCATCTAATCCTACCATCCGACCGTAGGCCGATAGCTGAGATCCTGGCAAGAGATGAGCCAACACAGTCATATCGTGGAGACTCCATATGGAACCCCAGAGAATGATGGGATGAACAAGAGACCCACAGCCACAGCCATTCAATCAACACAGGATAAGCCAGTGAGACAGGAACCAATGATTTTCGACACAAAGACCCCTAAGCTCACAACATTAAAGCAGCCTTAATACTCACCCACCACGACTCAGGGAACTGAGAGGAAGAGGGGGCAGAAAGATTGTGAGAGCTGTGGTGGGGGAGATTATCCAGAGGCATGGCACCCCTCAGTAACAACATACTAGGGCCAGGAGAACCTGGCTGAATACTAGGCTATCCATGGTCCCCTGTCACAAGAACTGATCCAGACGACCCATGGAGGAGGATATCCAGCTGATTGGGGATGGGGGAGGGGAGGCATAGGGGAATTGGGGATAACAACTCATTGTTTGCCCACTAAATAATGTAACTCATTATGGACAATAAAAAAAAGAACATATTGATACTACATAATATATAATCACTTAGCGTACCAAGAACACCTGGGTGTCATTTGTCATTGGCAAATATTTGGAGCTTGCTAAAAATAATTTTTATTTTTGTTCAGTTGGTTTTTTTTCCAGATAGGTTCTGGCCTTACTCAGGGTGACCTAAAATTCACTATGTAGCCCAGGCTGGCCTGGAATTCATGGCAATACTCATACATCTGTCTCACAAGTGGTGGTATTAAAGGTGTGCAACACAAAAAAAGGAAAGAAAGAAAGAAAGAAAGAAAGAAAGAAAGAAAGAAAGAAAGAAAGAAAGAAAGAAAGAAAGAAAGGAAGGAAGAGAACCCAAGGGACTTGACTGTGAGATAAGGAGCTGACCCTCTGCATGCGGAGTCTCAGCCTCTTCTTCTGTCACCTTTGTATGTCCATTCCTTTGGTGAAGATGGATCTGAGTGTCAGCTTCCTTCCAGAGTCAGCCTCTGATAGTCCTCTCATTTACCTAAATGCTATAGTTTCTCCAATAATAAAATAGTCCTCATAAGGGTTTGATTACATGGGTACATGCTAAGCATGGTGCATCCTTTATCTCATTCAGTTTTCATAAAATGCAGTGGGGGTGTGCCATTATAGAGAAGAACCAGTGGACAGTGAGCACAGCCTCCGGGAAGGTGAGTGGCCAGCTAGATCACCTACTCACAGCTAAGCTTGTGGTGCGGTTTTCCATGCCATTAAGAGAACTCCAAGAACAGGATAAAGCACAAACTAGGATTTAGTGAGGATATTCCCCCTTTTTCCCCCATCATGGCCTTCCTTGCCTCAAAATGTTTCCCAGGAGCTGGCCACAGGCTCACGACGGGCCCTCTGTCCTTCACTTGTTGTAGGTCATTCATGGCGACATACTTGTTCAGCTCAATCACTTTGTCCATCCAGAAAATGTCTGTCATCCCATGGTCTGAGAAAATGATCACATTCAGGTCATCTTGCAGACCCCGCTCCTGTGGAGTGGACACAGGCAGTCATCTGAGAAGCAAAAGAAAGGATCTTCTGCAGAGAAAGTAAAGATGTGCTTTAAGACCACAGCTTATAGGAGAAGGTGCATCTTCTCAGTTCAAGTTTAATCATCTACTAATCTGCCTGACAAGAAATGGTTCAAGATCATGAGAGAAGCTCTTTGGGGAGAGCCAAAGAACCCACCCCCAAATGTGCTGGAAAATAAGATCAGGCTTCTATTTTTGTATGGGGGTGTGGAGCATGTGTGTGCACTTATGCTGTGTGAGCATGGAGGAGAGAAGACAGCCCTGAGTGTCATCCTTAGGAATGCTGTCTACCTCCTTTGAGGTAAGGTCTCACATTAGACTGGAGCTTACTGACGAGGCTAGGCTGGCTGTCAGTGAGCCCCATGGATCCACCTGTCTTCAGCTCCCCTGTGCTGGGTTTGCAAGTGGATACCTAGCTCTTTTACACAGATTCTGGCCATTTATCTCAAAGCCTCAAAGCTTCGAGGTTAAGCTAACTCCACAGCCCAAAGGTCTAGCTTTTAAGGAATACTCTCCATTTTTATTTTCTTTCGCTACTTCCACAAATTTGTGTGCTAATATGAATGTCAGCATTTGCTCATATTACAAATGTAAAAAATAAAATAAAAACAAGGGAAATAAAACAAGCATAAATAAAAATGAGAATAAATGAATAAATTTCCTTTTGGTTGTTAAGCTAGAGCATGGGTCTGGTACCCATATCCATGCCAAGTTGATCACCAAACACAATAGGGTTCCTAAGAACTGGGACAGCTCTCTAACCAAACCAACTAATAACACACATTTAGGTTATTTCAACTCCACTGGCATGGCTGTAGAACAAAGGGTTCCCTGCTGCCATACACAGTGTTGTGTGAAGAAAAGAGCTTTGCACTGACCTGGCAAAGAAGGAAATGGTTGAGGGGAGTAACGGAGAAAAGAAGAGAGTGCCAGGAAGGAACGCTGGACCAGCATCCTTGCTTTAGCTCACCTGGATCCACTGGGTCATGTACTTCAGGACAGTGTCCACAGCCTTGAGAGCGTCTTTTCTCTGAGGTGATGATGGGCCGTAGTGGTGGCCTTCTACATCTATGCGCTCATGGTATATGGCTGCTAGGTCAGCCCGGCCATTCCTGAAAGGAACAGAATAAAAGTGCACAATCGAGAAGGTTCCTGTCCCTGCCAGCTTGCTCTCTACATATGCCCAAAACTTGTCCAGAGGCCCAGGCTAATCCCACACTTTATTTAATACAAACACGGAGCATTACTGCACATGAAGCTGCTGGTCCTGAGCCTCTTGCTGACAAAAGTTGGACTTTTTCTACTGGTCACCTCCTGTTCCAGCCACGCTGTATTAGTTCTCATGTTCCTATGAGTTGGAGGGTGTGGCAAGGGGCAGATGATGGTTCATACAGCTCCACGCTCAACACCTGTTGTTACCAAAAGGTTAGAACTGGAGGCAATGGCTTAAGTAGATGTTGTTTAAATATTTCTGGAAAACTTTAAGGAAGCCTATAAATAAGACATGAGACTGTGGGTCTAACTGACTGGCAAGAATAAAACCAGCATTAGTGCAGCAAACTTATAGAACACAAATGGATTAGTGCTTAAAGTCTGACAGCAACAGACACACCAAGGACACTTATTCTATGGGGACACATGAAAGGAGAGCTCCAATATGGAGATAGAGTGAGTTCTAAAAATAACTACACTTCTATGGATCCCCAAACTTCCCCTCAGGTCCAGAGCAGTGATGAGGAAAATCCAAGCTATTTAACCCCTGGTGCTAGGCTAAGAATGACCAGAAGCTAGTGACATAAATAGGAATATCAAGTTTGTAGAATGAAGAGAGAAAAGATGAATTCCAGGGAATGTTCTTCCTTCACTCAGTGCTTTCCACTTTGACTTCCTCCCCAGCTCTGGCTTTTCCCATCCTCCACTTAAAGCACCTGAAGAACATCTGAGTGATGATGATGATGATGACGACGACAGTCATCATGATAAAGATACTAATGGCCACAAGAACTGAACAGAAATGAACTATTAGGAAAGACATGAAAAGTTCTGTTTGGACTTTACAAAGGTGATATCAATAATATCAATATTCCAGCAGCTTGCCTAATTTCTCTTGAAAAAAAAACTAAACTTTAAGCACAAAACATAAAAAGCACACACAGATGGTGCCCTGTATGACCTCCCCAACATTGTGTACATGAACAATGGAAGAATATAATCCCAGAGCCTGAAGAGCCTTGGGGCTCACCATCCTCAAGGAGGAAAACAGCCTCATGGATGTTCAGAGAGCTCGGTTGGCCTGGCCAGTGTTGCCTGGCACTTGCTCTTCCTTCACATCTAAGGGAACTGTGGCCTCTTCCAGGAGGCTTCCTCTGGTGTCTGGAGGCAGGACCGGCTGGCTCTGCCATGTGCTCCCAGGACACTAGATGCTCACTTCCAGGCTAGGAATATCTATACTGTAAGGAAAATGCTCATTTAAGTGTTCTTTTCTCTCTGTAAATTATCAGATTTTTTATTGTCAGGATGATGATTCTTTCTCTCCTGTATCTCAGCTTAGCTTAGCACATGGCACACAGAAGGCATTTCCTCACTGTCAGCTAAGTGTGTAACAATGCATGGAAGTGACTGTGGTCTGGCACTGTATTGCAGTCTTTAACATACATGTCTTATGAAATCCTCAAAACAATGTTCAGAGAGTTTAAGACGGTGGCCAGGATCACAATGCTAAAACAAGATGAAGCCAGGATTCAAGCCCAGAACACAACCAACATCAACACAAAATCACCAGCCCACACAATGGGAAACATTTTGCTTAGCTTGAATGAGCTTTTGAGAAACCTTTACTCTCTTACAGGACTCCTACCTACCCTGAAAAGGCTGGGTGTGAGAGACAGCAAAAGCAATATTTTGAGACAAGGTCACATTCACTTCTCAAAGCCCAGCGCTCTATACCTGTGGGTTGGCTCTGCTTCTAAGTCTGGAGTTACAATGATAACTATCCTCGCAAAGAGCACTTACAGATCGGCACATGAAGGAACAGACTTTCCAGGGTTCTAGAAGTTACATTCTCACAGATCTCTGAAATGCAGCTGGAATTTGGAAATGTCGACTGGGTCTTTGAATGTCCATCCACACCTTCTAAACTAGAGAGCATAATCCAAAGTGAGCTCTACTTGGCATGTTCCTTCGTTATGGTCCCAAACACTTTATTGGTGCTATGATATCCATCTAGGTGGTTTGGGGTGTATATCATTAATAGTTTTGAAGAAACATTGGTTTTAAGTGAAATTGTTAGTCAAATGTTCTCTTCTCTTTTTAGAACAAAACAAATTGACCCCTCATTAATAAGCTCCATTACCACCTTCCTCCACAGTGCGGATTAGGTTGGGTTATTATTTAGATGTTTCTCACAAATGCTGTTATTATTCATACTCCCTAATGTGTGAATGACTAATCTAAACTCCCTCTACATCTATACAGAGTCAAGCACAAAAAGTCTCTTTAAGGTCCCACAGTGTGTAGGTGCTGTGTACAAGTTTGTACTAGGTAACACAGTTCTTATCCATAGGCTGAAACTTGTTTGCAGCCCATGCTCATTAGGCTGATGAGGTACAGGGTTCTTCCAGTATCTCCCTTTGAACATAGTGGAAGCCTTCTTAAATCTATGATGCAGATAAGCCGCCACATTTATTTGCTTTATGCACTGGCATTTTAAGCATTCCAGATACTCTGGTTCATGCAGTATATCATCTGTTTAGATGTCCATGCTTCCAGCGTGGGACCTATATGAGTGGAAAATACCACTTAATACTTGCTACAGTAGGGCTTACTGTGGCATTTACGTTTTATGAAATCCTCCCCAGTCTCTTCATTTTAGTACCCTGCTTTCGTGAAGGCTAGTTTCTTAAAGGCTGTTTACCACATTCACAAATCTCTCTATGATCAGAAAGCTAGGAGGAAGTATCACAATTTACCTGTTGGCACTGTTTCAGGAAGCTGTCAACCCTATATGCCAGGAACACTTGATTTGGGATGCTTGCAATTCAGAGAGTACATATGTGAAAAGGTTTTATGTTAAGGTTTCATTGATTCATTAGGGACCAAAGCCCCCCAAGGCCGACAGCTCTTGCCTGTTTGGAGTTCTGCAGATAAATTTTTGGTAGCCAGCTGTTTTCCACATGGGTCTGGTCTCCATCACAGGTCAGCTCATTTGTTACGGTTGAGTTGGGTGAGGAGAGATGGGTGGAAATGCCTGCAGGTCTGCTATTGGCCATTTACAGCTTTGAGGTACAGGAACCATGCCAGAAGGGCATGTGGCCATAAAGCCCAGTTCCCTGAAAGATTCAGGGGGGGGGCTTTCGCCCTGGGATTTGGGGTACCAAAATCTCCCATCACCTTACAATTCTGTCCAGATTGCTTTTCAATATAAAAAGTTTATAAGGTTGCATCTATCTTCCTTACTCAAGTGGGTTGGGGAGAGAGAAGTCGAAACAATTTCAAGGAAGGGTTAGTTATTGGCTGTTAAGAAAAATGATCCCAAACTTAGAACTGAGTTGAGGCCCCTGAAATGACTGCTGTCACTTGGTACAATATTGGAGCACTGTCCAATACAGTTGCTTAAAAGTCACTGAATTTTCCTCCTGGCTAACATTCAGACTGTACACTTAACTGGTAGGAAACTGGTAAAATGAAAATTATATATTTGATAGTGAAAGCAATCCTCAGATTATAATTTGATTATCCTGTGTTATTAAGCATTTCTACATTAAACAGACAATAGTCATATCTCATCATTCTTTTTCTTCAATAGTGTGTTTCTTATTTATCTTTCTTTTGAAAACTTTTATTGATGGCTTCTATAATTATAGACAATAAGCCATTATGATTCCCTCCCCATTCACCTCCTATCTCTTCCCCCTTTCAATTAATCTCTGTTTTGTTTGGGTGTCTTCATATTTTCCTCTCATTGTTTCTTATTTCTCTTTCTAGCCAACCATGCTATCCTCCTGATTCCCTAGTAGTAAATTAATTTCACTTTGACAGGATTCTCACACAAAGGTGTAGCAAGCACATAACAGTTTTAAATTTGAAAATTACTTCATGTCAGGGGCACAATATGAGTTCAAATCCTGGCTTCTCACTAATAGGAATGTCTCAGCAGAATGGCAAAAATGCCTATATGCCTCAATTTCCCTATCTGAAAAACCTACTCACTACCTGTGTTGCAAATGAAATGAGCTGGTGTTTGTAAAAGGAAGAAAGGGGAAAGAAATGTCTCCCATTATCTTCCTTCTAGATGTCCCTAGATCTCTTTGCCACAGTATGTGGGCTGAGCAGAGCCAAGGCCTGCATTTTGAACTCTTCTTTGTGGGTTTGTGGGGAGATAAAGATCCCAGGCCAAGACATTTGAGCCAGCTTCCTTGTAACATGTGGAAAGAATTCTCTGTCATCCATCTATTCCTTTATTAACACCAGCAGCCATGGAGGCTTTGGGATGCCTCTGGGGCTGTGTTAAATCATGCGGAACTTGACAGAGGACATCAACTGTGTCCGTTGTCCCTGTAGCTCTGTAGTTTCTTTTTATTTTGCTCCTCTCCTCTCTTCCCCTATTCTCTCCTTCATCTCCTCTACTCTCCTCTCTTCTCTTCTCCTCTCTTAAGTCTCTACAAAAAGATGTGGTATTGATTGTCTTACCACTAGCTTACTAGATCAAGACAGAGCATTTAACTTTCAAGAGTTGGTTTTTTTTTTTTTTTTTTTTTTTGGTAAGATGGGAAGACAACACCTATGTAATATGGTGGATGAAGGAACAGAGGATCTCTAGGGCAAGCTAGATAGCTAGACTAACTGGATTATTGAGCTCTGGATTCAAGTGAGCAAACTTTTGTCAATAAATACGGTGGCTAATGATCAAGGAAGATATCTGCCATGAACCTCTGGCATCCATATGCACACACACAAGCAAGTGTACTCATAAACATGTATGGGTACATGCATATGAGCATGCATACAGACATACACACATGCGCACACACACAATAAGCTGCGCATGTCTACATGGGAAAACAACCTGCTGCTCACATGTGATGTGGGCATTGCCTTCCCAATCATATCATTGCCCCAGGGATCCCTTGTTTCTGCCTCCAAAGTGCTGCTCATACAGACGAGCCTCCAAACCCACCCAGTATTTGTATGGGTTCTGGGGATCCAAACTCAAGTCTTAACACTTGTGTGGAAAGTTCTTTACTGATTAAGCCATCTCCCTGTCCTGAGTACTTAGTCCTTAGAATTTTCACACAGGGGGGTTCCAATACACACACACACACACACACACACACACACACACACACACACACACCACCTTTCTCTGAGTCAGTATTGTTTCTCAGTAAATCTAGAGAACAGCAATTAAGGAAGACAACTGATATCTGGATCTTTCTACCAATTACTTCAAGAAGCTGTTTCCAGTAGTTCTGTTAACATTGGCAATGTGAAGACACCACAAGACAAATGCCTGGTTCAATCCTGCCGAGGTCTGCACTGTCCAAACCCAGGAGTATCATCCATATTGAAGACTACGTGAATTGTGCCACTTCATGGAGTTCAAAGCCATGTCCCAGGCTACAGTATGAATGTGGTTGAATCAGGCAGTGTGGAGCACCAGGCCATACCACATGGAAGTCTAGCCAGGAACCAACTCTCTGCAGCTTAGAAACAAGGAAGAGCAATAATATGGCTGAAAAAAAGTCATTCACTTACTTGAATGAGTCAAGAGCATCACTGACTGCATTGGCAAAATTGATATCTGTTGGGACATTTTTATATTCTAGGCAGTAAGTGGGTCTGACACCAAGAATCTCAACCTCGCAGCCTAAGAAGGAAAAAGATGGCAAATGGTTACTGTCTCCAATATTTGAAGTAGGGTTATGAGCGTATTTCAGGAAGCAAATAACATGAGTCAAAATAATTTTATGTACATTTTCATGAGCCAAAATAATTTATTTTTGATAGGTAAGTAGCATGTTTATAGTTATAATATTGAATCAGAGTAGAATTTCCTAAATGTAATTCTTTATAACACTGGTATCCTGTGACTGAAAATTCCAAAGTCGGATAATGGAAATTAATTAATGCACATAAATACCTCAATTAATATTTTTGCTATAAATTTTTCACAGCTATTACCTTCTAGTAATATTTATGAATCATGTTGAACAATATCTGTGTAGTGAGAAAATTAAAAAAATAAATATTTCACTTTCCTGTTGTATACAAAAACTAACTAGATTTAGAATCCTTCCACCAGATTAGCAAGCATATTTCAATGGGTTAAAGCAAGAGTTCTGAGCCACAGCCTTACTTCACTCAAAATAGTTTAAGAGTCTAAAGTGGCCAGGTATGTATCAGTTCAGCTTCTCTGCTGTAAATCTTGGACAAGTGGAAGTACTTTCTCTGAGGAAAAGACACTTAATCATATTATCAGAACATAGAGTAGGGTGAGCCAGTCTCAGTTTATATTCTAGAGCAAATATTTACTAGGCAGTTAATATGAAGTGGTGATTATGTTCAGACAGGGGAAACACAAATGAATAATCAGGGTCTTTTACCAGAGAAGCCAATAGTTTAGTCTTGTGAGAAAAGTAGAAAACCATATACTATGTGAAGTCTGAAGTGAGGTGCTCATTTGGTGGGTGATTTGGGAACTCCACAAGGGACATTATTTCCTCCTGAAAGCCTTGGTTACACCCTTCTGTGAGGCTCAGTGTTATGGACATAGACAAAGCCATGGGAGATGCAAGCAAGGATGAGAGAAACATCTGGGCAGAGAGAGCAGAATAAGTCAAAGTTCAGAAACCTTCTAAAGAATAAAGGACACAGAATGCCAGACAAGGAGAGTCAGGAGACCAGATGTTTCTCTTTCTTATATCCCAGGGTAAATGACTTCCAAGTGGAAGTGGATGAAAGTGGGAGAAGCAGAATGTGGGGGAGGAAAGAGTCTTTGTCAGAAAACACATTGAGCCCATTCCTAGGTGCATCCACCAGCTGACTCCAGCTGACCTAAAGGGACCGTAGGGCAGCCCCTAGTGAGACTCCTTTTAATGAGCATGCATTATGTTATCACAGAGGTCTGTGAGAGATCTCAACCCACCTACTCCTGCCTGAGATCTTGGATTCATGAAGGTCCATGACCACTTGGGACAAAAAGAGAACATATTTCTCCTTCCAGAACATGTTTACTGAGCGGTCAAATAGGCTGTGTGGCTCTGGAATGAATTGCTTATGGCTTCTGGGAAAGTTTTTTATTATCTTCAGAAATGCCAGAGGAATATTGACTGCTTATATGTACCTTAGATACTTGTGCTTTATCTGTAGAAGTTATTTGTAAATTAAAAAATATGTTTTATTTATTTTTAAGCAAAGGAAGAGAGAGAGAGAGAGTTAACACACCAGGGCCTCCAGCCACTGCAAACAGACTCCATATGCATGCACCATTTTATGCATCTGGCTTTACATGGGTACTGGAGAATCAAAACTAGATCATTAGGCTTTCCAGGCAAGTTACTTAACCATGGAGCCATCTCTCCAAGCCCCAAATGAATAATTTTCACTTAGTTTTTTTGTTTTGTTTTGTTTTTAGGTAGGGTCTTACTACCAGGCTGACCTGAAATTCACTATGTAGTATCAGGCTGGCCTCAAACTCACAGTGATCCTCCTACCTCTGTTATTTGTAAATTTTGATCATTCTGTATCCATCATTTTTGTTAGTGCTAGAACAAACAAGACCTCACATAAACTGTAAAAGTTAAAGAACCTTCTACAGTGTCACCAGCTGTCTGGTTTTGGCATCACTAATACATGGACATAGTATTTTTCAAGTAATGGAATTTTGACTATAGTTTTGCAGTGGCAAACTTTTCTGGGTGTTTACACATTAATATCAAGCCATAACTAATTTGTATAATCAATAGGCATGTCTGTTACATAGTCTCTTAGTCCTTTTATATGATTAAAATCAATCTGGAATTAACATTGGCATAGTAACTTGACACTTGAGAAATTTACTCTTGGCTTAGGTTAAAGGAGAGTATGAATGCTTCTGTTGATTAAATACATACAATTCTGTAGTAAGTAAAGGCAATATTCAGAAAAGTGGAAATGATAATGCAGCTTTATTGAATTCTTTATTTTTAGAAATTATACAGGTACAGCTTAGAGATAGTCATTCATTCATTCCAGGCTACTGCAATGAAGAAAGTTATACAGTCAGGCAAGTAATATTAACTTTTTGGCTACTTGGTGCCTATAATCATTATGTTTATATTTCAGTGTAGTCAATATAACATTGTGTTTTTAAAAGCACAGTCTTTAAAAACTCTATTGCTGAAAATTTTAATAGTTACAATGACTGGGAAAAGCAGCACCCTAGACCTACTTGTTGGAGGGTTGCTACAAACCTTTAATTTAAACCATAAAATAAAATGTCTGAGAAGTGAAACAGAGTGAAGACAGTAAAACAAGGTATTTAGTCAAGGAGCATGGTAGCTTCCTACCAAAAACTTAGGGAAGGATAGGGGAATCTAGGGAAATTCCTCCAAAATTCACAAAGTATACTGGGTGTAATATGGTTATGACTATATATTGGGAAATCAAGAGTTCCAAACCATGTCATTTGGTATGGTAAGGATGTACACTACTCACAATTTGTTGGTAGAACAATAAAAGGATCTAGTCACTTTGTAAAATCGTTAAATGATATTGTGCTTTGCATGTAAAGCATACCCTGAAAGAGCCTATGGATTGAAGCCTTGGTCCCCAGCTATTGACATTATTTTGGAATGTTCTGGAAACTTTAGGAGGTAGGGTCTACATGGAAGAAGCAGGTCACTGAAGGTAGGTCCTTGGAGATTTCCCTTCTCGGCCTCTCTCTGTTTCCAGTTACCATGAAGCAAAGATCCATGTCACATGCTCCCACTGCCTGATGCTCTGCCTAAGTGTATGAGGCCACACAGCCATGGGCTGACACTTTTGAAATTGTGAGGCAAGAATGAATAAGATGGAGATCTTAATGTAAATAACAGTAAACAGCGAGATAGAAAAATGTAGGGACACTTAAAAAACTGCATTAGCTTTGTGAGAATATTTTATTAAAATGAGGTGCATAGTTAAATTTCAATATAGCCACCTGAATCTAAAATTCTAAATTACTTTTTATAACCCAGGGAGAGTGCCAGGGAAAGACAGAAAGCATTTTCATTATTGATGAAAGGAAGAAATGACACTCATGTTACAGGCACAATGCATATACTAACTGACCACAGGTAATAACATTAGGAAATTAATAATAATGAATAATAATGTTAGGTAACTAAAATAAACCCAAATACTTGTGAGTTGAAGAGAAAACTTCAATGTAAACTGATGTACAGAGGAAATGAAAACTTAATTGACAGGCCAGTTATTGACAAAGGTGAAAATTCTACCTTTAAGAACTTCATGAGATACATTTTCATTTAGACCAGAAACAAATCAAGGATATTTCCCTCATGACTGTAATCAATTACTTTTACATGATTTTTTATAAAGCATGAAATAGGAATAAGAGCTGAATTTAGAAGAAAATGGAATATGCCTGAGAGTTCCTCTATGGAAACATTTTAATAACTTTTTGCTCCATGACATATTACAGTATCACAGTGGTAACAAAAATATCTCAAAACTATGAGCAATGTATGCTAATACTTTTACAATTCTATTCACATCTGTCTGTTTTTCTAATGTTGATTAGCAATCCATAAGTTTATTTTACTACCCAGTATAGATCAAGACTTGTGTTTAAAAAATACTAATATGTAATACCCTCTTACCCTCTGAGGATACATCCCAAGAGCACTGTGGAGGCTACAACCATAACGAGTATAGAAACCTGTATATAGAGTTATGCACCACATTGCTCAATGATGGGTCACATGTGTGATGGCGCTCCCATGAGAGTATGTTGTAGCCTCATGATTTGTGTAAGCACACTCCATGAAATTCACATGAGAAAACTGCCTCACACCACACGTCTCAAGTCACAATCCTGTCACTCATCAATGAATGATGGTACTTTGCTTTTTCTATATACATGTCTATGAAGTTTAATCTATAAATTACTCACAATGGTTAAAATCAATGATAAAATAGAACAGTTATAAACATTCAGTTATAGAATAGTTATAAACAGTTAAAAACATTATAAACATAGTTAAAGTTGTGTGGTTATGGTCTCTCTTTCTCTCAAGTATCTTATTGAACGTTTACCTTTTTGTTTTAAGAAAGGACTTCACAGCTTTTCTTTGGTCTGTCTGAATCACCAGCATTACTTCTCTCGTGCTTTGGAGCTAATGTTGAGTAAAATAAGAGCTACTTGACTATAAGTATTGAGAAATTGAAACAGTTCCTCTGAAGCCAAGACAGCAGCATTAGTGACTAACGGGCAGGTAGTGCATAGAGCATGGACACATCAGACTGGACACAAGAATGATGCTCTCCAGGATGGAACTGAACAGGACATCAGGAGAGTTAATCTCATGAACAGTTTATAATTTAAAACAAATCACTTGCTTCTGGAATTTCACATCTAACACTTTCAGGAAACAGTTGACCACATGGACCAAAAATTTTGGAAAGATACCTATGGATAAGTGAGGTCTGCTGTATGAAGCAGATACTTCAGAGTGGAATCTTGGGTTACTCTCATCCACTGAGGGTGAGGTTGTTAAACAACATTTATAAAATCTCTATTGTATTCATGCTATGCCTCAAAAGCACTTCTAGGAAAATATTCTAAGATAAGTTGTGTATACAAGCATCTTTATTATAATGATTTTATAGTATAAATTGAAAAGCAATTTAAAATTTCATAAAAGCATGATTAAGTTATGACAACCCACATATTAGAATACCATACAGATTTTGAAATAATGTCATTTGTATTTATTGACACAATACTGAATGTGGAAAAATGTTAATGTGTAGCAGAAGAATTCCTTTTTGTAAAAATTTAAAACACATTTATGTCTAAAAAAGGGAAGCAAACCTAAGAAAAAATAAGAGCAAAGTGTAGGTGGCTGGTTTGATCAACCACTTTTGTCACGGACCTAAAGTCAAGCTGAAGTCCCTCTATGCTTTCCATCTTTTACTGTGGTTTTTCTTATACTGTCTATTATGTTTAATTTATAAATTAGTCACAGTTACAGGCTAAAAGAACAAGAATAATAAAATAGAATAATTATGTCCGTATACTACAGTAAAAGTTATGAGAGTATGTCTCTCATTTCCCCATGTGACTTAGTTCTGACAGTAACATCCCCTGAGGAACAGAGGGTGAGAAGCTTTGCTTCCTTATGAAAGATGAGGGGTTGCTACTTCTGTGCCTCTCTTTTCCTGTCTAGAATGTGGGTTGTGAAGATACAATCCCTTGGTCTGTGACAGCCATCTTGAAACTATGAAGCAACAGTTTGGACATAAAAAACAGGAAGATATAATGCTGGCTTTTGAATAGGACATCGATGATTTTCTGAGAAACATACAGCAGTTCCCATGTGGTATAAGTAAGTTCCGGTGTGCTGATCTACTCTTAGCCCGTTCTCTATGTGCAAAACAAAGGGGGATCATAGACAACCTAAATACTGCTTATTATTGTTCATCCAAACGGACCTAACTTTGCTAAAACAAATGTCTGCTATGTTTGTAGTAAGATATCAGAAACTTCTGTCTTAGAGATAACTTTGTAACTTTCTTTTAATATACCAATTAAGACACAGAGTTCCATTAAATGAATATGTTATACTTATCCATTCTACAGCTGTTGGACACTGGGTTGTTACCATTTTTAAGTGATATGGATTAAGCAGACATAAACATTCCACATACACTCTTTGCTGCACTTACACATCTCCGCTAGGATGGATTGCATGCAGAATTGCTAGCTTTGGGTTATACATATATGTATCTTTTTTAGATAAGCCAAAGAGCTGCTCAAAGTTTCAACACTGATTTGCTCCTTTCAGCACTTTCTAGGATTCTCAGTTGTTCCACTCTTATCAATGTTTGGATTTGTGGATTTTTTTAATTGCCATTTTCCATTTTAGTGTGTGTGTACTTAAACAGGAGTAAACTCTATTAAAGGTTAACATAGAATCCAAAATTGAATAAACCCTACATATAGTGTTTAATGAATTATGTAGGTGCAGTTATGTGAGCAGCACTTGACTCGTGAAGCAGGATGTCACCGTCACACACAGGCACCTTCATGTATTCCTTTAGAGACTCTTGTTCTCCCAAGTGTAAACTCTGTTCTATCATTGAACATTCCTTTTATCTGCCTTTGAACTTTGAATGATCTAATCATTCAGATTCAGTTGAATATACAGTAAAATCTTATTAAGAATAAAAATTTATATTGAATATAGTCATTGATATCTTTATTTTTAAATCAACTATTTGGCTATGTCTTGTACCCATCACACATTTGAAAATTTTTCTTTCTCTTAATGATTTCTGTCGAACTATTATGTATTACTAGTCATTCATATGTCCATTAGCCACTCATTACAAATTGCCATACAGGTGATAAAAGTTGAAATATTGTTCTATTAATGTTTTACCAAAGTTTTCATTTCTATAACTTCCAGACAATGCTTAATCCTGCTAATGCTTTCAATAAAATTTCCCTTTCTCCCAACTTCAATGCTTCCATTGCCATATATTTCTATATAAGTATTTAATCCAAAAAAGGAGTATAATATTTAATGCTAATTTATATTTACCAATTCTGATTCCTTCCTTCCTCCATCTTTTCACTTCTATCTGTGACCATTTCCCATCTGAAGAATTCAGTATTCCTTTACTATAGTCATGCTGACATTAAATTCTCTCCATTTTGAACCTTAGAAAAACTATTGTGGCTTTAATTTTGGAGAATATTGTCAGTGAATATAGAATTTGTGGTTGACAATTGCTTTCTTTGATCATTTTAAGGATATTATTCTACTTAGAATATCATTTAGAAGTCATCACTTTTAAAAAGTTTTAGAAGTCATCACCTTTGATTTTTCAATGGAAACTGAAAGCCAAAAGGCTCAGAATGGAGTATTTCAAATATTGAAAGACCATGGCTGCCAACACAAACTACTATACCCAGCAAAATTATCATCCATAATAAATGGAGAAAGAGATTTCATTTGCCATGATAAAATCCATTTACACAAATATAAGAGCATGAAGCCAGCCCAACATAGAATACTAGATGGAATACTTGCCATAGAAGAACAAAGATATTCAATATAGGAAGGAAAAGACATTAATCAAAACTAGAGCAAATGAAGACCGAGAAAACACCAAACTACAAAAAAAATCACCAACTTTCAATAGTAACTTTGAATATCAACTGACTCAAATCCCCAACCAAAAGACACAAGTTACCAGGCTGGATCAGGAGACAGGATCCATTCATGCGCTGTCTTCAAAAAAAAAAAAACCCACCTTATCATCAAAGACAGACACCACCTTACGGTGAAAGGATGGAAAAAGCAAATGGGAATGGGAAACAAGCAGTGTGGCAATGCTAATATTTGACAAAAGAGACTTTAAACCAAAAGTGAAGGCCACATTATATTCATCAAGGAAACAACTGCAAGCATATTACATCCCTAAACATGTACATACCAAATGCAGGTTCATCGAATTTTACAAAACAAAATTTACTAGACATAAAGTCAATCATAAATCCCAATACAAGAAGAGTGAGTGACTTCAATAATTTACAATCATCAGTGCTTGGGACAGTTCACTCACACACCCTACAGTGAGCTGTTGGTCGGTGAGGCCCATGAAGCCCCCAAAATAATGTAGTTATTATCAAAGAACTTGGTGAACCCTGAGAACTAGACGGTAAGACACTATTTCTGAAGACACCACAGGCTGTGGTCACAGGACACTGAAAAATCAAGCTGGAGCAGAGATGGAAGCCATCTCCCTGCTGGCTAGCTGTCATAGAGCTAGAGGCACTGAGGGATAGAAGTCACCAACACTGTGAACTACAGCTCCTACAAGGTACAGAATCAAGCAGCCAGGCAAGAAGTACCCATGAGTACAATGGTGGCACATAAATATGAGGATAATCAATTGCCCTCTGATTGAATATGAGGCCTTCTCAGTGGGAGAAAATTCATGCCTGGTACTTAGAACAAAGTCAAAAGCTTTAAAATCATAGACCCTAGAGATAAGTTTCCACTGTTCTTTGACCTAATGAAAACCTTATTTCTATCAAAAAGCCTACTAAATATATGTTTATCCCTTTAATTAATGCTTCTCTCACTCTAGGTTTTTAGATAGTGGAGAATGGGGATGGGGCAGGGGGCAAAGTCTCCAAAAAGACAATTGGAGAAAGCCTAGTGCTTTGCACTAGAGGAGTCATCTCTATCACAACCAGGGTCGAGGAAATATTGAAAAGCAATATGAGTGCTGCCCTCGCTGCTCACCAGACAACCTTCTCTAGAAAGATGGATGGCAGTAGACACTGAGGAGACTCAAAACACATCAAGCAGAAAAGAAGAGATTGTGGAGACCTCAAAACTAAAGATTTCTACCATAGCCTTTAAGTCGCAGGGAACATTGGGAAAGGAAGGGGACAGAAAGAATGTAAGAGCCTCAGGGTAGAAAGGCATACTGTAGATCCCTGCTCTCCTGACTTGAACCAACTGGTGTGGTCATGGCCCCACAGTGACTATTGATACCCCAACACCTGCATCGTTCTGAAGGAACAATGGGAGGATGGAAGAGGACAGATAGAATGAGACAGCAAAATAGAGGAAGGACTACCTTGAAAGAGAAGGGAGCTTGGTGGAATGGGGAGAGGGCATAAAAGAATATGATGACTTTATAGTATGCTGATACGTTAAAGTTTTCAGTAAAAATTTAAAAATTAATTTTCATGTCCTTGGATGAAAACGACTAAGCTCTAGATTGAAACAAGTTCAGAGTCACTTCTATTTCATCTATTAAATACAAAAGTGAAGTGTTGTTCACATAAGTAGGTGGAAACCATTATTACCAAAGTAATTTGATCCTTTGAACTGCTTCTCTGCATGCCAAAATGGAACCTAGCATAAACTTTAATACAATATTTTTGACAACAACTCCAGTTTTTCTTAAATAATTTAAAAAGCAAACATTGGAGACTACCTTTTATTTAAAGTTTTCTTAGCTGTCACTAGGCTCATTCACTTTACAAATGCGCTCATATTTGAACTGTGTATCTGTTTGGTGCTGGAGGTTTGTAGATATTGTTGCAATAATGGAAGTGATGCACCTTTGTGAGATTCTTGCTGGATGAGAG